>PVLC010044826.1:0-12014 GCA_004027655.1 Graphiurus murinus | reverse complement strand
GCACCCTGTGGAGCCCTGGCCCTTGCTGTGCCCTCCCCCATACACTGGATAAGCAGCAGCTCTGGCTCAGGACCTGCCCAGCTGTCGAGGTGAGTGGCGGTCTGGCTGCTGCTGCCGAGCTGGCGGGCACAATCTGTTCTCACCCTGCTGGGGCAGGGACAGGCCAGCCACGGCGACTCAACAGCTCAGCTGTCCAGGCCCCTGGCTGGATGCCGCAGTGGGGTGAGGGAGCCTCTGGGCAGGGGGGCCCCACAGCATCGCACACCCCAAGCTGCTGTCCCTAGACCTCGATGAGCTTTGAGACTCCAATGGCCCTAGGCTGGCAGAGGTGCTAGCCCTGCTGGATCTCAGCTGCCCCAAGCCTGGCGCTCTCTTGGACATGTGAGCACAATCTAGCACTTTGTTCATTATTCAGTGAGCTGTTATCGAGCATTGACATGTGCCAGGCTCTAGGCTAAGCGCGGCATATACATTATCTCACTTATTCCTCCCCAAAGCCCTGTGGGGCAGATGCCTCAGCCCCATTTTACAGATATGGAAACTAAGGCTCAGAGAAATATCACACACACACACACACACACACACACACACACACACACACACACACACACGGCTAGTCCATGCAGTCAGGATTTGAACTCAGATCAGACACCAAAGCACACAGCACCCTGCCCTGCAATTTAGTCATTGAGTGTACTTGGGGCCTCCATGAAAATGGCTGGCAACATGCAGGGGGGAGTTAGAGGGGAATGTAAGAGCCCCCAGAACCCCCACCCCCAGCTAGTGTTTAGATGTATGTCATTGGGGCCCTGGAGTTCAAAGTTGGACATTTTCAGTGCCGCTCAAGTAAGGCAGAGATCGCTTTCAGCTGGGAGGAATCCAGGAAGACTGCATGGAAGAAGCATTTGGTTAAGATTTCTTAAGGCTTAGAAACTAAGGCAAAACGGGAAAGGCTGCCAGCATTATTTTATTATCATAATTCTATTAGTAAAAGAAATAAATATCTTAGCAGTCTGGTGAAAGAAACAGGGCCAAACCAGTAGATCTCATTTTACAAATGAAGAAACATGATCAGAGAAAGGAAATAATTTGTCCAAGGTTATTCAGCCACCAGCAAAAGGGCCAGAACTTGTGCCCAGGTTTCTGAGTCCCCATCCAGGGTCATTTTCCCTCCAGGTAGCCAGGCAGGGTCCTTGACTTAAGGCCGACTGATGTTTGGCTCAGAGGAAAGCTTTGTCTCTGGCTGGCCTGAGGCTCCATGAGGACTGGAGGACTGGGGTACAGAGATTGCACGGCTGGTGCTGTAGTAACACACCACTGGAAGGGGCTTTGCCGGGGTGATGTCACATTCCCATGGGGACCGACCCTATTTTAGAGACAAGTCAAAAGGGGGATCCCACGGCCCCAGTCCCAGACTGGAGACTGGTAAAGTTGCTGGATGGAGCTCACGCTCATCCATCAGGAGGGCCCAGGCAGACATTCTGCTTCCTGCCCATGGCTCAGCACACTCCTCCTCCCCGCCTCCCATAAGCTTTGTCTGGCAGCGGGGAGATCATCGAGCAGACCCCATGCCGCCGTTCCCCTCCCTCCACAGTGGATCACAGGATGTCAGAACCCACTGGTCTAATCACCTTCCTTCACAGTCAAAGAAAAAGACTCGGAGAGCAGGGGGCGTGCCCAGAGCCACAGACTCTCAACCGCAGCCCAGGTCCCAAATGACACACAGCTGGGCTGCCTCTGGACAAAGTTCCCAGCAGCACCAGTCAGCTCCGTCACTAGGTATATGCTGGTGGGGAGGCCCAATCACTAGGTAATGCCAGCTGCTCTGGAGGCTGAGGCAGAAGGATCACAAGTTTGAAGCCTGCATAGGCAACTTAGTGAGACCATTCTCAAGATAAAAATAAATGAAAGAGCTGGAGTTGTAACTCAATGGTAGAATGTCCCTGGGTTCAATCCTTAGTACAAAAAAAAAAAAAAAAATCCAGTTTTTTAAGCCAAGCAGATCCAAGTTCAAACCCGGGTGTTCAGATTCCAAACACTGGCAAAGCTGCTGAGCCCTCCCCGTGTCTTCCTTCCTACCCACCTTCTGGAACTGTCAAAGGAGTTCACACGAAGCCGCCAACAAGGGGCTACTGCGGTGCTTGGGGACACGATGCTCGACGCTTGGGAGTGTTTTGAAAGGCCAGGAGCTTGCTACAGAGGGGATGGGAGGGCTGGGGCGGGGGTCTCTGGAAGGACAGCCCCACAGCATGTGATTTCTCTCCTCTTCCCCCAGGCTACGGCCACGCGGCGCCCAGCACGGATGGCGGCAAGGTGTTCTGCATGTTCTACGCTCTGCTGGGCATCCCGCTCACGCTGGTCATGTTCCAGAGCCTGGGCGAGCGCATCAACACCTTCGTGAGGTACCTGCTGCACCGCGCCAAGAAGGGGCTGGGCATGCGGCGCGCCGACGTGTCCATGGCCAACATGGTGCTCATCGGCTTCGTCTCGTGCGTCAGCACGCTGTGCATCGGCGCCGCCGCCTTCTCCTACTACGAGCAATGGACCTTCTTCCAGGCCTACTACTACTGCTTCATCACACTCACCACCATCGGCTTCGGCGACTACGTGGCGCTGCAGAAGGACCAGGCGCTGCAGACGCAGCCGCAGTACGTGGCCTTCAGCTTCGTCTACATCCTCACGGGCCTCACGGTCATCGGCGCCTTCCTCAACCTCGTGGTGCTGCGCTTCATGACCATGAACGCCGAGGACGAGAAGCGCGACGCCGAGCACCGCGCGCTGCTCACGCACAACGGGCAGGCGGGCGGCCTCAGCTGCCTGAGCGGCGGCGCCCTCGGCGGCGACAGCGCGCACACCACCGACACCGCCTCGTCCACCGCGGCGGCGCCGGGCGGCAGCGGCTTCCGCAACGTCTACTCCGAGGTGCTGCACTTCCAGTCCATGTGCTCGTGCCTCTGGTACAAGAGCCGCGAGAAGCTGCAGTACTCCATCCCCATGATCATCCCGCGGGACCTCTCCACGTCCGACACGTGCGTGGAGCAGAGCCACTCGTCGCCGGGAGGGGGCGGCCGATACAGCGACACGCCCTCGCACCGCTGCCTCTGCAGCGGGACGCAGCGCTCGGCCATCAGCTCGGTGTCCACGGGCCTGCACAGCCTGTCCACCTTCCGCGGCCTCATGAAGCGCAGGAGCTCAGTGTGAACCCCCGCGGGGCCTGGAGCACCTGCGAGCGGGGCGGGGGCTCCTGCCCGGAGGAGCAGCAGGGCTCGGCGGGGACCCCTCCCCCCAGCCGCCTTTGGCCCTGTGGGACACCCCGTCCCCGGACTCTTCCCCCAGCACCCCTATCTCCGACTGTGCCTGCTCTCACCAGCTGGCAGGAGGCCGGGCTCTGAGGACCCCTGGAGCCCCCATCCGAGCCCTGCAAATTCCGAGAAATGTGAAACTTGGGGGTCACAGAGGGAAGGCAGAAGCCGGGAGCCTCCCATCCCTGCGGAAATCTAAGAAGCTCCCCAGTCCTCAGAGCTCCTGCTGGTACCCAGACCCCCACCACCGAGGGGACTTCCTGTTTTGGAGACTTGCATCTCTATTTATACCTCTGTCCTGCCAGGTCTCCCACCTCCCTTGGCTGCACAAGCCAGGGTGTCTTTGTCCAGGTCACCCCCACAGTCCCCAGCTGTGTCTCCCCACCTCCCACCACCTTCTTGTGGTTATGCATGGCTTTGCAGTTATGGAGAAAATGGAAAACCCAGCAGTGTCTAGCTAGTCCCTAGAGGGCAGGACAGAAAGAAAGGACAGGCAGGCAGCAGGAATGGGAGAGGGCGGTGGAGGAGGTGGTGGCTCCCCAGTCTGCAGGGTAGTGGCACTGGTGGTGACAGCTTACTGGCCTCTAGTGCTTTCTCATGGGGACACGGTGGGGGGAGGGAACACTCCAGCCCTCCAGATGGTGCCCTTGGAATCTGGAACAGAAAACATCCGACTTGCCGTCCCTGGCTGCTCCTACTGCTCATCACCAACTCTGAAATTTGTGGAGTGATTTTTAGCCTCCCCAAACCCTGTCCTGCCTACTCATTTGTTTGAGTCTCACAACACTCCATGTAGGTCACCAGGGCAGGCGTTCTTATCCCCGTTTTATAGATAAGGACGCAGGTGAAGTGACTTGCCCAAGGTGATGCCGATGGGGAAGAAAGAGCCCGCCTGCTTGTCCTAGCCCAAGTGCCCTTTCCTTCCAGCTCAGCCAGATCTCGGAGGCAGAGCTCCCGCCCAGCGCACCTCGGCTTGGTGTGGGAAGCTGGGGCTTAGAAGCCCCGGCCCGGGTCCCGCTGATGCGCGGCCTCTACTAACTCTTGGCCCCAAGGCAGGGGCTCTCAACCGGCCCTTGTCTACAGGCCACCTGCTTACAAGCAGGAAAATGCTTGGGACCAAAGTAAGCAGGTCTGGGTCTCCTGGAAGAAAGGCCAGGAGCTGAAATTTTAGGAATTTGGGAACCAGGCAGAGCTGGCCAAGAGAGCCAGCAAATATATACTGGGACGTTATCCCCGGCCCCGCCGCAGCGTGGCTACACGCGTCCCATGTAGCTAGAGATAGATGCACTGCAGCTGCAGCGGGGAGCGCCCCTCCAGCAGCGGGTGTGAACCTGTGTGCCCTCTGCTCGCCCCGCCTGCAGCCCAGAAGCCCAGGCAGAGTGCAGCAGCCGATGTCCTCTGCCCCTCCGAGGCTGGAGCTGGTATAATGACAGGGACAGCCTGGAGGGGCTGGCGAGGAACCTGTCGAATTCCCATGCTGTTTCAGGGTCAGCTCCTCAACTCTGCTGAGCAAGGCCAGCCATGGCATTCAGGGAAGCTGGAGGGAGGGGCCCACAGAGTGATTTAGCCCCGGGCCCCACCCCAGCCATGTCCTCTAGTCCCTGGGGACCCCGAGCAGGAAGAAGTCTGGCCTGGGAGTCTTGTCTCAGTGTGGAGGAGCTGGCTGTCCATGTGCCAAGGGGAGCGGGGCCCAGGGCCTGGAGGGGTGTCCTCTGTGTTTATGTTGGGGGTGGGGGGCAGTGCTGGCTGCCTCTGTCCTGTGTGTGACCCCGCCCTCGAGGGGTCAAGTCCTGTCAGACCCGAGGGAGCCACAACCAAAGTTGCAGAGAGATGGTGGGAAGGAGGCAGGATGGCCCTGGGCAGGGCATGGCCGACCGCTGCTCTCCGGCTGGGTCTTTCCTAGGGAACTGGAAGGTCGATGTCACTTCCCCATCTCTCCCCACACACACACACACTGCAGGCAGCCTTTCTGCTTCCCCAATGCCTTATGCCTGGGCACACTGCCACAGAATATGCAATACGTGTGGGTGACACGCCCCCACGCCCACACCCCACCCGGGCAGCCCCTAAACTCCCCAGGCTGTGGCTGCCAGGCCCGTCAAGCTCCCCCTGCCTATCTGTCTTCACACTGAGAATGGCGCCTAATAAATGCTGTCCATGGAGACCAGGCTCAGGCTCCAGCTCCTCTGTTATCACATACCCTTGCACGGCCAGGGGAGGGGCACCCACCCCCAACACACACACACACCCCTGCGGATTCCCCTCGGGCTGAGCAGACTGCTCCAGGGGCCTTGGGGAGAAGGCTGGTAGGCAGCACTGGCTTTCCTTTCAGAATTTCCAAGAAGAACCTGATTTTCTTAATGTCAATCTGGAACAGACTATGAGAGAAACCTCTTGGTCCTTGTGTATAAGTAAACGGAGGTCCAAAGAGGGCAAGTCACCGCCCGAAGACACAGCCATGAATGGCAACCTAGGATAAGAAGTATAACCAGGGATTCCTAGTCCAATGCTCTCCTTGTGACACATCCGGCAGAGTCCCTTAGACACACCCCAGCTAAGCTGATACCTCCCTGTCAGCCAGGAGTGACGTGCCCTTTTCCTTCCGCAGGGCCTTCCCGCCCCAACGGCCTGATGGACACAAAGATATCTCTTTCAGAGAGGGGCACATTACAAGCACCTTTCTTCAGGGTCCATTTTTACCTGGATCTGGAGGAATGCCTGAGACTTGGGGCTGGGCTCCAGGACCCAGGACAGACCCAAGTTGCAAATCCACCCTGCCCAGCTAGTGCCAGCCTCCAGAGCCAGCTAACCAGCGGCCTCCAAACTAAAATTGAGCACAACCCACAGTACCACATCTGACACCATAATCCATCTGCACACCTATCCAGCCTCCTAGCTCACTTTCACCAAGTAGCGCTTGGCAACCCTCCTGCGTCCCATCCAACGCAGTGATATGTCCTGTTCTAGCTCGTGTTATAAAATGCTGGCCGGAGCTAAATTGACATCTCCTTCCCTGAATGGTTCGCTACATGCAGACTGAAATACTAAAGAAATAAGGAGGTGGAGTAGGGACATTTCTCCCAGTCCTCCCCCACTATCCGTGTAAATCAAGTGAAAGATACAGAAAGGGACCTATTTATGGGAGGTTTAGTGTTCACACAAGGAAGTGGTGGCCCCTGCGCCCCCTGCAGAGGCAGGACCCAGGCAGCCTCCCCCAGATGGCGCTCCTGTCTGCTCCCTGCAGCCCCAGGAAAGCTCCTGGGACATGCTCTTCGGTGGCCTGCAGCCCCGAGGGCGGCCACAGCAGAACTGGGGCCTGGATGCCATTGGCTCGCCCACTGCTAAGCCCACATCATCAAAATCCAGGGCCGAGAGCCATGGACCAACTGCCTCTGCCTTTCCTAGAACAGCTCCAGGCAGCGGCAGCAGCAGACACTGCATCTTCCTGGAGGTCAGCAGTGGGCAGCACAAGGTTAGTTGTACTTTCTTAAGCAGTGCTTGCAGGACATAAACATGCTGACACTTGCCCTCCTTTCTTCATCCCCCCTGGGCAAAATAATCACAAACAGACCTTGTGGGGATCCCCAGGAGGAGCTGCACCCCAATCCCTGCCCACAGCTTCTGAGCGCTTGGAACTGCACGTGGTTCTAGCGTGGGCTTTTTGTCCTTGGATGACGCTGGTCCCGCCCTTCACACTTCCACGCTGGAAGATAGACACACAGCAAAACAAAAATAGAAAACCAGCGCTGCAGAGAGGGGGTGGGGTATAAATATCTCAAGTCCCCACTGGTTTGGTTGCTGGGGTGAGCGTCAATGGAGACAGAAGCTTCCTGGGAGCCAGGAGAGAAAGGGATGCAGTGGCTGTTCTTCCCAAAACACGTCCCTTGTATGCCTGGTGGGAAAGGGGTTCCTTGGTCACCTCACTTTGGGGAAGCACTGCATGCATCGCCTACTCATGCAGCTTCACAAGACTTCTGCGTCTAGTAAAGGTTATGAAAAGTGCTACGGCAAACACCAATTGGCTTTGCTTAGCCCAGCATTGTCCAAACTCATCCCAAATACCGGTCCCTCTGTTCGCAGGACATCTCTTCACACTTCGGGAAATGCTTGCCTCTCAGGGTCTTACTGACGAAGAGTGAGGTCTGATCCTTCCCTCTCACCCCACACTACAGTCTAGATGGAGTTCAGGTTGTTGATCCATCTGTAACTCAAGACCGTAACGCCACCAAATACATATGTGATGCTCAATTATGTGCCAGATCAAACCAAGGCTCGGAGGAAGCCCCAGGCCCAAGATCAGGCAGCGCATTGGTGACAAACCTGGGGTCTGAACCCAGGCTGAATAGCTGCGTCCACCAAGCCTGCGTCCTTACCTCCTCGCCGGGTACCGTCTCATGATGGTCCGTGCAGGGCTCTTTATGCTGTGGTCACTTATTATTCACAACCGTGGTGAGTAGAGAGGCTGGGACCTTAGACATGCCATTCTTCAAGGATGGCAGATTCAGATGGAGCTAAGAAATCCTGTTCCCCCTCGGGCCCTCCCACCCCTCCTCGAGGGCCATTTAGATCTTTGTGCAGACTCCACATTGCCTCCCTGAAGTCCAGCAACCTCCTCACAACTCATCTCAGGAGGTCAGGGCAGGGGAGGGCTGCCAGGGACAAGGAAGGATGTATTCAGGACAGACATCTGGCCAGCAGAAAGAGCAACTGCCCGCACTGGCCATGCCGAGCCCCCTGCCCAAAGCCAGCCTCGACGTCACCACCGAGTGTCATGAGCCCGATGCTGCCCCTCCACCCCAAAGCCAGGTTCAGGCTAGGAGGCTGAGTGACTCCCCGTTGACCCCGGAAAAGCCCAGTTGAGGGTGGACTTGGTGCTCTCCTCCTGCCCCGCCAGGAGGGCCTTGACCCTGGAACAACAGCCTTCATGCTGCCGTCACCCTTGGCAAAGGTTGCAAAGAAACACACACACACACACACACACACACACACACACACACACACACACACACACACACATACACACACACTTTGGATCATTGGCCTGGCTTTTCTTTTTCAGAGGAAAGGATTTGGTTCACAGAGAGGAAGTGATATGTTCAAGGTCATGAAGCAAGATAATGGTGCAGCCAGGATTAGTATCCACGTATCCTGACCTACACACACGCACGCCCGCGTGCATGCACGAGGGGCCCAGGCTTCTCTGCCTCTGATTTCAGATGAAAGCTGCTAATCTCTGGGGTTGAGTCACTCTGATGCTGGAAATTTACCACATCCACATCTGGACAAACACTGGGAGACTCCTACTCCCACCCCCACCTAATCTCCCAGCTGCAGGAAGGGCCCTGTGGGGGTTGCCATCCCTCAGGGCAGGGGCTGTGATGGAATGGGCCTGCATGGTCCTCTCGAGTCACTACCCCCCACCCTAGAATCCACATGAGTGGGATTTTGCGGGTACAAAGTTCTCTCTAATCATGTCCTCATTTGACCATCACTGTGATTTAGATGAGGATGAATGTCCCCATACCATAGATGACAAAAACTGCAGCCCAGGAAGACCAATGTCCCTCGAGCAGGGACTGCTCCCTGTTCACTCTGTATCTGAGGCACTGAGCAGAGACTCAGCAATTCCCTGGTGACTGGTGTGCAGGGTCAGGACTGCAGCCCAGCCAAAGAGCTCTGGGCCAACCAGTGCCCCATGATTCGAAGCCTCCCAGCTCACTGGTTGCCCCCACCCCCGGGCTGGGAGGGGCCCCAGGTGGACATGGTTCCCAGAACCTGTGAGCAAAAGGAGACATGGGGCTAGGAATGCTTCACCCCTTTCCCCCAATGCCCTGGACTCTGGACCAAGGGCAGCACAATGTCCAGCCAACAGCCCCGCCCTTCAGCTGGAGGGGACAGAGGCTCCTGGGGAAAGGTTATACCTTTGACCCAGGCCAACTCCCTACATCTGCACTCTGCCACAGTTCTTGTTCCCTGGAGGAGGACCTTGTGACCAGGTCATCCCTGACCACAGACTACTGTGGTCTGACTACGGGGCAGATGGCAGGATGAAGGCCCACGTTCCTGAGTTGCTCTGGACCCAGAACTGGGGTTTAAGAGGCGCTGTCCATTCAGATCACATAGGTCCAACCTGGGAGACCAGAGGTGTACTGGGGCACGGGACCTGGCATGGGCTGGGCTGGGCTCTGGCCTCTCTTTGGTCCTCTCCCCTGCATTATAGTTAAAGGTCTCATCCTGCTGGGCATGGTGGTGCATACTTGTAATCCCAGTACTTGGGAGGCTGAGACTGGAGGATCTGGGTTCGAGGCCAGCCTCAGCTACCTAGTGAGGAACTCTGCAACTTAGTGAGACCCTGTTTCAAAGTAAAGAATTAAAAATAGGGCTGGGGGTGTAGCTCAGAGGTAGAATGCCCCTGAGTTCAATCCCTGGTACCACACACACACACACACACACACAAAGGTCTCATCCTGCCTTAATCCTGAACCAACAAAGTTCTAAGGTCACTTTGGGCTGTCAGCAGTCCTGTTTCTCTCCAAAGGAGATGTCAGATGTCTTCTGGGAGGGAGGGGATGCCAGAAAAGACTTCCCTCCTCCTAAATGACATCACAGGGGAGGAAACGCCCCTCTACTTTGACTGGACCTTGCCAGGTCTGTGTGACACCTTGGGAATTTAGCGGCCACCCTGTGACCTTGAGGGAAAACATTGTGATGGCAGAGGGAAGAGATGGAGAGCTTAACTCCAATGATGGAGAGTTCACTGGACGAACCCAGGAACCCCTGACCTCAGGACCTCTTGTCATGGGGATGCACGGTGGTAGACCCAATGGGTTTTCTGTCCCTGGCAACTGAAGTTCCCACGGCCATAGGCTCCTGCTGCAGGATTATTGTGCAGTCTGAACCTGGAGGACCCCAAGGAAGAAATGAACTTTTCTCCTCCCTTTGGGGCCTTTAGCAACCCTAGGTGCAGTCTCCCATTCCTGTCTCTTAAACAACAGTGAGGGCCAGTCCCAAAGATTTGTGGTCACTCTTAGGTGTAAAGAAGTCCAGTCCAATCAAGTCCAATTGAAAACTTTAGTCTCAAATCCACTGAGCGCCAACAGCCTTCTGGCTCCTGGGATAGACCACACCTCAGCCGGAGGGGAAAGAGTGGACCTCCTCCTCCTGCCTCCTACTTCTCCAGACTGCAGGGAACCCAGGACACCTCTTTGTCCTTGACTGGGTGTTCTGGTGGCAAATTTTAGGGCAAGAGAAAAGGTCAGTGCCTGCTACACCCCCCCCCAGCCTGGCCTCCCCCGTGCTGGCACAGTAGCTCCTTTCAATGTCAGTGTGACACTGCACACTTGCGCCACCGGTTGGTATGCATGGCTTTTGATGATGCTCCAGTGTCGAAGGCTGGTCCCACGTTAAATCGACCCCTCCTCTCTCCCAGCCCCTCATCACCCAATGATTTGATAATTCAGCCTTCTGTGCCATTACTCAAGCCTTTGATGAGCATATCAAAGAGGACAGGACCAGATAGAAGGCCCCTAATTCACGGTGACTTAATTCAGAGTGACTGGCATGTTCTTGGTGAACTGTTGCTGGCTCCAGCTACTCACCACTTCCTTTTATCTGTGTTCTAAAATTGTCTGTTTAATCAAAGCTGGCAGGTGGCTGGGCTCCAGTCACGTTAGCACAGCCCTCCGGTCCCCAGGGTGTCAGTGACCTGGGTTGGGGACTTGAACTTGCTGAAAATAGCAGGTGCTTCCTTGCTTGCCTCTGCCTTTCCTGCCAACCACTATCTTATCTGGGTTGCTTGGCTTCCCTAAGCTCCTCCCAGCCAACACCCCGTCCCAGCTCAGACTTAGTTCCTTTCTCAAGCAACTGGTCTGTCCTCAAGGGGAGGGTGTGAAGGGCCCTTCTGGAGCACTCAGCCTTGAGCTCTGCCCCAGCAACGATAGCCAGGGCTTTTGGGGCCCTTGGAACCCCGGGTGGGAGAAGTGAATAATATTTAGGAAGTGTGTTCCAGGAGCCTAGTTAGGAGGGTCACCAAATCCAGCTCCCTCCCTGCAGAAGGAAACAGTTCTCTCCATCCAGGGAGGAGGAAATTGGGGCTCAAGGAGGCCACCTCACTTGCCCAGGACCTCCCAACTAGTAAGAGGCAGAACGGGGTTCTGAGCCCAAGGCTCCACGGTGCCACCTTCCAGGCCGGCTGCTACACCTCTGCCTTTTGATGCCACCTCGTTTTCTTATCTTGCCTTCCCAGGCTTGCTCCGCCCTACCCCTGGCAACTGGGAACCCCAAATTCTGCTCAGCAGCCTCTAGAAGAGAGGGAAAGCCTGAACCCAGCCTTTCCCCAGCCCCGAGAGGGAACAGCAGGTTGGTGGGGTGATGTCAGGCCGTGGAGAAGCCACTCCAGTGTTCATGAGACCTGAGCGATTTGGGATTAATCTTACAGATCTGGCACCAGGAATATAACAGGGATCTGTTGCCACCCCACCCCACCCCCCAGCCCCAGCACGGTGAACAGATGGGCCGACCCCTCTCTGGGGTCTAAGTAGGGCATGCTGCGGTTGCTGGGAGGCAGGGAAGCTGGCCAGCAGCCTGGGGTGGAGGTCAGCGGGAGAGAATGGGGGTGGGGGTTTGGAGGGTCAGCTCTCTGCTGCCAGTGGGGGAGGGGGAGCTGTTATACAAAGCGGAGACGCCCACCCCTGGGAGCGTCAAGCAAATCCT
>PVLC010044825.1:0-12012 GCA_004027655.1 Graphiurus murinus | reverse complement strand
GGGGATACACAAGTACAAAAAAAAAAAAACCTATTACTGAGCTATTTCATATATTTGTTCTCTTGCAAAATGTGGTATGTATTTTACACGTACAGCATGTCTCAATTCTAGACATATTTCAAGTGCTCAATATCCACATGTGGCTGCTAGTTGCTAACATATTGGACAGCACAATATTTTATAGGATTAAAAAAAAGGGACAGACATTTGGGTTATGAGTTAGATATCAATGTTTTATATTTACTTATGTTTCCAGTATAGTATAGCTTTCAAGATGGGCAAATATTCTTAATCCAGAGCTCTGACTTATGCTTCATATAAAATGATACAACAGTTTGCTTACTACTTAATCTGTGCCACATTTAATTTCCCCAAATTCCTTCAGGAAAACAGTCGCCTGGAAAACGAGCTTTTGGAAAATGCAGAGAAGTTGGCAGAGTATGAGAATCTGACAAACAAACTTCAGCGAAATCTAGAAAATGTGTTAGCAGAAAAGGTAAATCTATCTAAGTCTGATTTCCTGATAGACTGCGAATGTGTCTTTGATTCAAAAGAACAGAAGCAATGCCAGGAACATTTTTATTAGGGAATTATTTGGGTCCCTGAAGGAAGTATAACTTCGCAAGGATATGATTTAGTAGGGTGGTTTTGAGGGAAAGCATTGCCTGGCACGGGGATGTGATCCCTGCCGGAGCTGAACACATCGTTCCCGCATGTCCTCCCCATCTTCTGGTTGGTGGTGTTCTGCTTAAATACCACATTCCTTTCATACTCAAGGGCCTGGGTGACACCAAGAACTGCTGGGGACTTTGGTATGTGGCAGGTCAATGAAGAGCACTCGGAAAAAATGACAGCTTTGCCCTTTCCCCTTCTAGTTTGGTGACCTTGACCCCAGCAGTGCTGAATTCTTTCTGCAAGAAGAGAGGCTGACACAGATGAGGAACGAGTATGAGCAGCAGTGCAGGGTGAGTGGCTGAAGAACACAAGTGAGTGCAGGAGGGTGCAGTTTAAATCCCAGCTTCCTCATTTCCTGGCTGTGTGACCAGGAGGAAGTCACTCCATCTGTGGGCACCTCAGCTTCTCATCTGTAAGACGGCAAAAATAAGAGTAACTCCCCATAGGGTTGCGGTGGAGATTCCATGAAGGAATGTGTGAAAAGTGCTTAAAACAGAGCTAGGGACATAGCAAGTGCATACATGGACGTCAGCTATTTATTTATATTATTATTCAGTATCCCGAGCTATAGGGAATCTGCAAACTGTATTTAGGTCTGCTTTATCTCAGTCAAAAATTACTAGTACTTTTTTGGTTTTATTTTTTTTTTTTTACTGAGTGGAGGAATATGTGGTCATGTTGATGTGTTTATTCCAAAGTTAGCCTTTCCTGATTGATTGTTGCAAGCTAAAATGATGTAATTTTGTTTTGTTCTGTAGTGGTTTTTTTTTTCCTTTTTCTGAATACATTCCTTTATTTACAAAATGCAAATGAAGCAGAAACCACTCAAGTCTTTCACTAGCAAACCATTCCCAATGCCTACCAAGAGAGAAACAAACATTCTTATAAAGGAATCTCTCTTTATGTTCTTAAATTAACTCCCCTACTTTTAGGATTTGGGGATTTTTTTCCCCTTAAACCAGAAGTTGTTTTTTTTAACTAGGTAAGTATAACTAAGTTCTAACATCTTTAGATAAAAATTGTATTTGTGCAGAGAGATGGGGAAACAATCACCTCCTTGGTGTTTGCTTCCAGCCTGCCTTCCCAGGAAACGCATGTATGTGCGCATTTGAGAAGAGAAAGGAAACGTTTCTATTGCTTTTATAATTAAGAACCTCTTGGTTCTCATCAAATAGAATGCTTGCTTTAAATGTCTTTAAATGTGATAAATTCATCAGTAAAACCTGTCAGTGCTACCTCCAAACATTCCACCAATCCACCCACTTCTTTAACATTTTATACACCATACATTTCACCCATTTAAAGTGTACAACTCAATGTCTTTTACTATAGTCACACAATTGTGTGTAATCGACACCATCAGTTTTAGAATATTTTCATCACCCCCGAAAGAAACCCCTGCTCCACTTAGCCACAGTCCCTCCATGACCTGCCAGTCCTGGGCAATTTCTTTTCTACTTTCAGTAGATTTGTCTAGTCTCAACTTTTCATATCAATGGAACCTTTGTGACTGGCTTCCTTCACTTAACATGTTTTTAAGGTCCATCTATGTTGTTGCATGTATCAGTACTTCCTTCCTTTTAATGGATGGGTGGTAATCCATTTATGGAAATATCCCATTTTATTTATCCATTCATCAGTTAAGATGTTGGGGTCTGGGGACTCTTAAGGATAATGCTATTATGAAAATTTATGTGCACATTTTTGTACAGACATATAATTTCATTTCTCTTTGGTGTGTACCTAGGAGTAGAACTGCTGAGTCATATGTAAGTCTGTGTTTAATCTTTTGAGTTGCTGGCCAGCCTCCTCCAAAGTGTTGCACCATCTTAACATTCTCACCAGTATGAGAGGTCTAATCTCTCTACATCTTTATTAACAATTGTCTTTTTGATTCTAGCTACCCTAATGGGTGTGGAGTAGCATCTCATCATGGTTTTTATTTGAATTTCTCTGATGACTAATGATATGTGTATTTTTCAATTTATGTACTTATTGATTGTTTAAATATCTTCTTTGGAGAAATATCTTCTCTGTACTTTTATTGGTACATCATACTGAGTTATAAAGTGATAGGAACATCTGGAATATCCATGCACACACACTTGTGTTTCCCTCCAGATCCCACTCTACACCCCTTCCCTCTACATGTCATTGAGATTGGTATTGATAAGTTCATACATGCACATAGCTTTATTTAAACTGTCCTTCTATCCTACCTCCTCCTTTCCCTAAACCCTCCCCGTCACTCCATTGGAGTCTCTACTCCTTTATCTGAGGTCTCTTTTCTTATTCTATTTCTCTAGCTTCCACCTATGAGAGAAAACGTACAACTCTTCACTTCCTGAGACTGGCTAATCTCATTTAGCATAATATTCTCTAGCTCTGTCCATTTTCCTGCAAATGACATTATTTCATTCTTTGTGACTGAGTAAAATTCATTGTGTGTATATATATCACAGTTCTGTGATCCATTCATCTGTTGATGGACACCTAGGCTGTTGTGAATTGTGCTGCTATGCATATGGATATGCATGTATTACTAAAATATTCTAACTTTGATTCCTTTGGAAAGATGCTCAGGAGTGATATAGCTGGGTCATATGGTAGTTCCATTCCCAGTCTTCTGAGAAACCTCCTCACTGATTTCCATAGCAACTGCACTAGTTTGCAATCTCATCAACAGTGTATAAGGGTTCCTATTTCCCTACATCCTCACCAGCATTTATTGTTTGTGTTCTAACAGGACTTAGATGGAGTCTCAGTGTAGCTTCGATTTGCATTTCCCTAAGATACCTTAAAGGATCTTATATCCATTGCTCATTTTTTGAGTTCTGTGTCTTTATTATTGAATTGTAATCATCATTTTATACATATATATATATAGTTACAAATCCTATCAGATATATAATTAACAAATCTTTTCTCTCATTCCTCAGTTTTGTTTTGTTTTGTTTTTCCATACTAAGGATTGAACCCAGAGGCACTCTCCCACTGAGCTATACCCACAGCCTTTTTTATTTTTTATTTTGAAATAGGGTCTTACTAAGTTGCCCAAGCTGGCCTCAGACTTGTGATCCTCCTGCCTCAGCCTCCTGAGCAGTTGGGATTAGGCATGCACCACCATGCCCAGCCTGGGGTTGTCTTTTTACTTTCTTGATGGTATCATAGAGCACAAAAACTTTTATAATGATGATGTCCAGTGTACCTATTTGTTGTTGCTGTTGCATGTGCTTTTGGTGTCACATCTGAGTCCTGTGTTGGTTTTTAAACCCCAGGTATTACAAGATCAGGTGGACGAACTCCAGTCGGAGCTGGAAGAATATCGTGTACAAGGCAAGGTGTTCCGGCTTCCCTTGAAGAACTCGCTCTCAGAAGAACTTGATGTCACCAGTGGAGGCATTGAGCCTGACCAGGGTAAACCCACTCAGACACCATCTTTTCAGAGTCTCTGCATTTGATCTTTGATTTTAGAACTATGGCTGAATGTAAAATCACAAAACTCTGGCAACCTGAAGAAGAAAAAAGAGACATTGTCAGTTCTCTTTTCTTGAGTTGTGTCACTTGTAGTCTGGTTTTTCATTTGTCCTTGAAGTCTTTGTGAGAATATGTCCATCTGATTTTCATATGTATCAACAGAGGGATGAAAAAAAATCAAATCACAAGGGTATCTGCTTTGTTTAAAACAAACTGGCTGCAAATCTAAGAAGCCAGGCCTTCAAAGTGTAAGAATTCAGACTCAGGCTATTGCTGGATCCTTTCTGTGAGAGTGCCCAGCTGGTATGAAGATGGTTTTGGAGAGTGAGCCAGCCACAAACCACAGCGCCCATAGCTGGCTTTCTTATGCTGGCTACGCTAAATGTCTGTCTTGCCTCCAAAAAATAGCAAATAAGTGAGGGTTGGTTGCCTTTGAGGAAAATTTTGAGTATTGAGGTTCTTTGTGAACCCTCCTGTTTGCACTCCCAGCTCTTCCTCCATCCAGCTAGCCTGCCTCTTTCCTCAGATGTGTTGAGTTTGGATTTCAGAATCAGTTCTGTTGTGAACAGCTTTCCCCACTGCTACTTGGGCAAGAGTACGGCTCTTACAAAATGGTCCATTCCCCCAACCCCCTCAGCTACCAACAGTAGAGTCCATTGAGGACTGGGGAGGGGAGTGTACGAGGCCTTAAGGCCTTTTCTCTAAGTCGGGCATGGTGGCCCACACCTGTAATTCCAGTACTTGGGAGGCTGAGAAAGGAGATT
The DNA here is from genome assembly GCA_004027655.1 of Graphiurus murinus. NCBI lineage: Eukaryota > Metazoa > Chordata > Mammalia > Rodentia > Gliridae > Graphiurus > Graphiurus murinus. Next base: position 7,096 of record PVLC010044825.1, on the reverse strand, counting down.
GCAGGTTTGAGGCCAGCCTCCGCAACATAGTGAGATTCTTTCTCAAAATAAAAAATGTGAAAATATAGCTGGGGGTATAACTCAGAGGTAGAATGTCCCTGGGTTCAATCCCTAGTACAAAAAAAAAAAACTTTTTTCTGATTGTTAGCTCATTACTGTACTAAAGGGTGGAGGCCATGTGACTGACTATACAGAACATCTTAGCAGCTTTTCCTAACAAGGAAATGTTGGATGCGTTCTTCATGGGTATGTGAAGGTGCAGCATCTTGGGGTAGTTTATACGTATGCATTACGTTTTGTTTTTTTTTTTTTTTTGGTGTATTGTAATTATACATCTTAATGAGGTACAAGCTGGTAAAGGCATATATGCACATGTCTTTCTTTTAACACTTCCCCAATTCCCATCCCACTCCCTCCCTCTCCCTCCTTCTCAAGTTCAGTTTAGTGATTTATATGTTTGTGAAAGTACATCATATGCATTAGGGTGTTTCCTCCCACACCCCCATCACCTTCAGTTAAGTCACCTTCTTTGCTTATCTAAGGTTTCTCCTTCTTCATCTAGAGTACCTCTTATGACCCACTTTCTCCCTAGCTTCTGCATATTAGGAGAGCATTTTTTGTTACTGACTAATCTTACTTATAATAATGTTTTCCAGTTCCATCCATTTCCCTTCAAATGACATGATTTTGTTCTTCTTTATGGCTGAGTAAAATTCCATTGTGTAATCCATTCATCTGTTGATGGACATCTTGGCTGCTTCCATAGTTTGTCAATTGTGAATTGCCTACACATGACTTCTCAGCTGAACATATGCCGTAAGGCTTTCAATGTCATATAGACCTATGCTCAAGAAGAGTCCCTTTCTCTCATCTCCCGAGGTATCCCCACGTGAAAAAAAACTATTTGAGTTTTCCCACTTTAAGGGATTCTACATAATAGTAGACATACTTTTTTGTTGTTGTTGTTCTTTGGTTTGGTTTAATACTGAGGATTGAACCCAGGGGTATTCTACCTCCAATTATACCCCCAGCCCTTTTTAGTTTTTATTTTGAAACAGGGTCTGACTAAGTTGCTGAAGGTCAAACTAAGTACTGAAGCTGGCCTCTATCTTGTGATCCTCCTGTGTTAATCTCCCAAGTACTGGGATTACAGGTATGTACCATCATGGTCAGCTCGTATGTTTTTGTTTTTGTACTATCTCAGCCCTCAATTCATGGTTCATATTTTCTTAGTCTTCATCATGGTAGTTATAGAGGCAAACTCATATGGATGAGTTGTGAATTTCCCCTCAAAGCTGCCCTATGTCCAGGTTCCTAGCCTTGTCCTATTATTTTAGCTGATAACTTAAGATGGGTATGCACCAGGAAACTCATATGACAGTACCTAGTATTCTGTAATGTTAAGTGATGGGTTGGACATCTTGACCCATAAAGTTAACTCCTGACAGCATAGCAGCAAACACACTAGCCACTAAATCCTCTGCTACATTGTCCTTCTGCTAATTTATCCCTCAATAGTTGTGGGATGGAGAAGAAGTTGGTTGGTTTGACTAAACTACCTCATGTAGTCCCTCACTGTGGAACATTTTCATAAGAGGGGGTCACCTTTAAGCAAGGATTCCCATATTTACCCCTTTCTACTATTTAAAAAGATAGATTCTGCTGGGCATACACATGCAGACTGAGACAGGAGGATTGTGGGTTCAAAGCCAGCCTTGGCAACTTAGCAAGGACCTCCACAACTTAGTGAGACCCTGTTTCCAAATAAGAAATAAAATTGGACTGTGGGTGTAGCTTAGAGGTAGAATGCCTCTGGGTTCAATCTCTAGTGCCACATGCGCGCACGCACGATGAATTCTACTAAAGTTTGGTACTGTACATTCTATTCTACTAAGGTTTTTCCTATACACAAAAGAATCTGTTCACTTTTCTTTTTTTTTTTCTTGATTACCCTAATGTTTGGAAAAAGAAGACAATTCTCTTGACTGCTATTGTTTTCTAGTAGCTCACATCAGGGGCACTTCAGTCTGAAAATTAGTCTTTAGTTAGCCTGGAGGCCCCACCTCAGATGCCAGATTGTGTTATTGAAAGCTCAGTGGGTCCTGTGTGTTTTTAGGGCTTGGATCTGAAGAATGCAATCCGTTGAATATGAGCATCGAGGCTGAGCTTGTCATCGAACAAATGAAAGAGCAACACCACAGGGACTTGTGTCGCCTGAGACTGGAGCTTGAAGATACAGTAAGTTCCTCCTATCAATCCTGGTCCCTAATTCATTGATCTTAGACAACCATTTGCATGTGGAGCATTCCCAATTCTTTTTCCTCATAGAGCAGCACTTTCTATGCATTTCTTAATGTGGGCTACCAGGAGCCCACTTCCTCAGGCTGAGGGCAGGGACTTTCCTCTGGAGAGAATTTCTCCAACATGCAACACATCAGCCCTGTAATCATGCAGCGTGGAGCTCGGCGGCCATTGTTATTTTAACTTAAAAGAAAAAAATCTTAAATATCTTAATAAAACCAAAATGTCCTCTGATATAGTGGCATTCCCTGCTAAATTAGGTACAAGATGTGATCCTCGGCTCCCTGCTTGTCACCACATGGATCCCAGTTACATTCCCAGGCTTCTCTTTCACCATTCCTTGAGTTACGTTGTCCTCCAGCCAAACAGGGTGGTTCACTGTTCTCCATCAAACTCTGTCCTCTTTTGCTCATGCTATTACAAGCTATGATATTGTTACTTCTTGCTGCCTCTTCAAAGTCTACATACGCTTCAGAGTTTACCTCAAATGCTGCCTCTTGCAGGAAGCCATCCCTGAATTTTCCAACCAACTGTGGTTTTTCTCCTGTGACTCCCTGAGTTGCATTGTAAAGCTTTTTTCTATACTTTTACATTTTGTATTCTGCCTTGTCTACTTGTCATAGCCATCTTCAGGCTTATTTCTCCTTGATGACAGAGACTATGCCTTACCCGACTTTGTGTTGTTCCCTTGAGGCCTGCAGAGTATCTCAGAGGAGTTCAATAAACATTTGAATTTAATTAAATATGTTAAGACCCTAAGTTTGCAATCAGAAAGGGCATATGGGAAGACAGGGTATCTGTGTGTGGGTCTGCTCAGTTCTTAATGGCATTGTTCAGAAACTAGTAAAAGCCAACAAAGTTTTTTAAAAAAGCAGACCATGCCAGCCTAAGGTGTTTTTCTGAATTAAGCTCTTTTCAAACAAAATGAGAAAACTGGGGAATTTCTTATAGGACGAGTTGACCTATCTTGTGGCGGTTTCCCTGTCTGACTTCAGGTGCGCCGTTATGAAAAGCAACTGGATGAAACCAGGGTCACTGGTGAAAAGGAGCAGGAGACCATAAAGCAGAAGTACGAACAGGGAATGCACACCTTGGAAAAGCAAATAAGTGACCTTCAAAGTGACATTGCAGAACTCCAGGGGCAGGTGGTGGCACTGAAGGAAGCACACCATGAGACCTGCTGCAGGCACGAGGAGGAGATGCAGCAGCTGCAGATGACATGGGATGAGGAGAAGACACGCCTGCAGGAGGAGCTGAGGCAGGAGCATGAGCTGGAGCTCAAGGCCAGGCTGGAGCAGCTGGAGGAAGGCTTTAGCCGGGAGACAGAAGGACTGGCTCAGAGTAGCACCTGGACAGAAGAGAAGGTGAGGGACTTGACCCAGGACCTAGAGCAGTCTCACCAGGAGCAGCTGAAGAGCCTGGTGGAGAAGCACACTCTTGAGAAAGAGGAGCTGAGGAAAGAGCTCTTGGAAAAGCACCAAAGGGAACTTCAAGAGGGAAGGTAAGGAAGCTCGGAAACCGAGCAACCAGTGCTGCCTCCTGGGCAACCAAAGTTCAGTCAGTTAAGAAGCCCTGGGAAAGCCAGAGGGCAGAGGAGCCTGTGCATTGAGTAGATTCTTCTTAAAATTTCCAACTAGTTTGGCCCTTGTTTTCACATAAGCCTACCTTGGGATTATTAGAACTGTTTGTTTTTTTAAAGAGGAAAATATTCCTGGTATTAAGACTTAATGTACCTCCTAAGGCTTCAGATTGGGACAAATATGATTCCAAATATGGTTCCTCCCTAGTTTAATCCTGCTGCTTTCTGAGAAAAGCTATTTATAAGCTGGATTCTGAGCAAAGCTGCATTTCCTCCCAGAGTTACAAAATGGCACTTTGTGCTCACCTTCCTCATGTGAAGTCCCAGGTACACTTGAGGGCTTTGGTGCTGTGCCCTGATTAACATGGTTCTACTTTATTAAATAAGAAACAAAAGCAGGATGAATTTGTTAATAAGTATGACTTATGCGACTAATATCCTACAATGTATGCTTAATTAAAATGAAGGAATCTTATATATTTCCCAAGTTAGGGATTAGATCAATATGCATTTGACCCCTTAATGTGAAATACCAGTTTAAGACTTGGGTTTAAAATCCATACGTACCTCCAGGAGTATGCCAGAGGATTTGATTCCAGAAATCTTCCCATAACTTCAGAGATAGGTAAATCTTCCTACCTAATCATGGCTGCCAGTCTTAGTCTTAGAAATGAGATTCCTTCCCAATACACACAAAGCATGTAGGAATAATTTTAAGGCCATCTCTAGAAGTATTTCAGTAGTTTGCTTGGCAGCTTCCTGGATAACATGTTGTGTTTGCTTCCGGAGTGGGTGGCAGTTTCAGTAATGCTGTGTGTTGACCACGTTTAGGGAAAAAATGGAAAGAGAGTGTAATAGAAGAACCTCTCAGATAGAAGCCCAGTTTCAGGCTGACCATCAGGAAGTCACCGAGCGATGTGAAAGCGCTCTGCAAAACCTGGAGGGGTGCCACCGCCGGGAGCTGCGAGACCTCCAGGAACAGCAACTGGAGGAGAAATCTCAGTGGGAGTTTGAGAAGGATGAGCTCACCCAGGAGTGTGCAGAAGCCCAGGAGCTGCTGAAGGAGGCTCTTCAAAGAGAGAAAGCAACCTCTCTGGTCCTGACTCAGGAGAGGGAGATGCTAGAGAAGACGTACAAAGAACATCTCAACAGCATGGTCATGGAGAGGCAGCAGCTGCTCCAAGACCTGGAAGACCTGCGGAAGGTGTCTGAAAGCCAGCAAAGCCTGCTGTCCAACCAAATACTAGAGCTGAAGAGCAGTCATGAAAGAGAGCTGAGGGACCGAGAGCAGGTCCTGTGCCAGGCTGGGGCAGAGCAGCTGGCCAGCCAGCAGCTTGAGAGGCTGCAAACAGAATGGGACCAGGAGAGGCAGCAGATGCTGGCCAAGCTCCTGGCCATGGAGAGCATGCACAGAGTGACCTGTGACAAAGCTTATCGAGAGAGAGCCGAGATGAGCACAGAAATCGCCAGGCTTCAGAATCAAATAAAGGACATGGAGCGGGCAGCAAGTCCTCTCTCCAGGATTCAGGGTGGCTGCCAGGAGCCAGGAGGGGAGGAAGCAGAAGGAAACAGAGCCATGTCCCTGCTTCAGCAAGGGGAGCAGCTTTTGGAAGAAAATGGAGATGTCCTCGTGAGCTTGCAGAGAGCTCACGAACGCGCAGTGAAGGAGAATGTGAGAATGGCCACTGAGATTGCCAGGCTGCAACAGAGGCTGCAGAAATTAGAGCCAGGGTCAGTGGTGTCGTCTTGTTCCGAGGAGCCAACTACTGAGTTTTTGGGAAATTCTTCAGAACAGACAGAGCGGTTTTCATCACACAACCGAAGGAAGCAAGCAGAAGATGGATCTGTGCGGCACATCCCAAGTAACCTGCGAGAAGACCTGGGGAGTTCAGGGGCCAGCTCTGTTCAGAGACAGGAAATGAAAATTGAGGAGTCTGAAACTTCCATAGAGAGTTTTTCTGAGCTGGAAAACAGTGAGGAGACCAGGACAGAATCTTGGGACCTGAAGAATCAGATTAGTCAGCTTCGGGAACAACTGATGATTTTACGGGCAGATTGTGACCGAGCTTCTGAAAAGAAACAAGACCTACTTTTTGATGTTTCCGTGCTAAAAAAGAAACTAAAGATGTTTGAGAGAATCCCTGAGGTTCCTCCCAAGTACAAGCTGCTATATGAAGATGCTAGTCGGGAAAATGACTGCCTTCAGGAAGAGCTGAGAATGATGGAGACACGCTACGACCAGGCCCTGGAAAATAACAAAGAACTCACCACAGAAGTTTTCAGGCTGCAGGATGAGCTGAAGAAAGTAGAGGAAGTAACCGAAACGTTCCTGAGCCTGGAAAAGAGTTATGAAGAAGTCAAGACAGAAAACGAGGAGCTGAATGTTCTGGTTCTGAGGCTTCAAGGCAAGATTGAAAAGCTACAGGAAAGAGCTGTTCTGCAGTGTGACTCTTTCTCCTTGTGGGAAGCCCGTGTCAACAACCTGGAGGTTGAACCTGACCAGCAGGCACTTGAGCTCAATCAGGTGCTGGAAGAGTGTGCGCCCAAGGTTCTGCATGCATGCCATATTATAGAAGAATGCCGCCAAGAAAATGAGGGCCTCGAGCAGGGAAGTTCACGGCTCCTGGAAAAAGTAAAAGCACATGAAATTTCCTGGTTGCGTGAAACAATTCAGACACATCAAGAAAGGCCCGGAAGACATAATCAAGTTATACTGGAGGAAAACACTGTTCTCCTAGGCCTTCAAGATGAGCATTGTCAGCGTCAGGTCACAATAGCGGAGTTGGAACTGGAGAAGCAAAAGCTACAAGAGCTGACTAGAAAGTTGAGGGAGCGAGTCGCTACTTTACTTAAGCAAAAAGATGTACCCTCTCAAGGAGAGAAGGAGGAAGAGCTGAAGGCGATGATGCACGACCTGCAAATCACTTGCAGCGAGATGCAGCAGAAGGTTGAACTTCTGAGGTAATGTATGTACATTGTAGACTTCACGGAATCCCGCAGAGCACCCGATCAAACCTAACTTCCGCTGCTTGCCGTGCCTAGAGAAACTAACCAGTTAGTCTTCAAGAAGAGAACAAATAACCTAGACTTCCTTTTGCTTCTGTGTCCTTTTAACAAGTAAATAACCTTGTCTAGGAGGCATTCCCTTCCTCGTAGCAGATAAATGCCGTTCATATGAAGTGTGCAAGTTCAAAATGGCGAGTGTTTGCTGCTTAA
>PVLC010044824.1:0-11998 GCA_004027655.1 Graphiurus murinus | reverse complement strand
CTGTACTGGTGATGGAACCCAGGGGCATTCTACCTCTGAGTTAAATCCCTAGCCCTATTTTTTATCCTTTATTTTGAATCAGGCCTCACTACTGCAGAGGGCCTCACGAGTTGTTGAGGCTGGCCACAAACCCGTGATCCCTCCTGTCTCAGCCTCCCAAGTACTGGGATTACAAGTGTACGCCACCATACCCGACTCCAATGCATTTCTTTATCAGAAGATGATTGTTTGTTAGAGAAAACTAAACTGTTATTGTAGAAAGACCTGTACTTAGATACAAGCTCAAACATAAGCTTATTTCTTGCTTGTGTCATACTTTTGGTTGGTGGATAGCTTTTCTCCCTTGATTTGGGGACCCTGGATCCTTCTCTTTTGTGACTTAGCCATTCCTTTGGCCTTCATTATCAACTGCATCATTATCATTGTATGTGAAAGGGAAGAAGCATATGTGCTTTCTAAATGCATAGTCCTGAAATTAATGTGTCAGTTTCACTCACATAGGGTTGACTGGAACTCTGTTGTGGTTACTCTTATCTTCTGATTGCCAAATGTAGTCTACCTGGGATCCCAGGAACATGAGAATTTGGATCCTTAAAGTTATGTCCCTATCACAGTGTCTTTACATCAGTGTTACACTGAGAATACAGAGATATCATGCCAAGACTTACTATTTTGCTCCCTATGTCTTTCTTGTATTTAATCCATCACTCCCAACTTTGAGGTAAATCATCCAAGGTATATTCAATACTAGATAGTTTGGATCTCCTATCCCTTCAGATGCTTTATGAAATTCTTCATGGTCATTAGCATTTTTATTTTTATGTATTGTGATGTGGGGGATAAACCTAGGGTCTTGCACATGATAGGCAAGTGCTCTACCACTGAGCTAAACCTTCAGCCCACTCACTTTCATCTTAAATATTTGAAAGAATGCTCAGATTCTCCCAGCACAAAAGCAAACAAGACCATCCTCCAAAGCTAGTCTGTTTACACTTCCTTCTAGCTACATGCTCATTTTCCTTGTCTTCAAGCTATGCTTCCTAAAAGTACATTATATTATTATTATTATTTTTTTTTTTGGTACTGGGAATTTAACCCAAGGGCATTCTACCTTCAATCTACACCCATAGCCCCATTTTATTTTTATTTCAGAACAGACTCTCACTAAGTTGCTAAGTCTTGCTAAGTTGCAGAGACTAGTTTAGAGCCTGCAATCCTCCGGTCTCAGCCTTCTAAATACTGGGATTAGTCATGAACCATAGCACTCAGCTTGAAAGCACATTATAAATGTTTTTCTACTTCTTCAGCTTCCACTCACTCCTTTGTAAATCTGGCTTCCATCTCAGATGAATCTGTTGTTGTTGTGTTTATTAGTGTGCTGACTAGGAAGGAAGTCAGTGAGACTCTATTTCTTGAAGTTTCTGTCATTCTGCTCAGTCTCTCCTTTATGAAGTTTTTTCTGTAGGCCACCATGACTCCTTATGGCAGTAGTAGGTTCTTTCCCTGGATCCTGGAGTCCCCAGATGCTGTCCTCAGCTCACTTGCCATCTTGTCTTCTCTCTGTAGATGTTCTCTGCACCAGGTTTATCTATATCCCTAATCTTGGTGATTTCCCAAATACAGGTTTTTGGGAATATTTTATGAAGCTAATCATTAACTCTTTAATTCTTTGATCATAGGAAGCTCCTTGGAAAAGGGGCTAGTTATCACCTGGCTCAGAGATGTTTTGATATTTTAACAATGAGTACAACCATCTTTATTTGATATTGGCTGAAATTAGCCTGAAATGTGAAGGGGAAAACACCCCCCACATTTCTTGATGGAATGTTGGGGAAACATTCTTATTAGGGTTCAGCATTCAAAGTTCAGTTTAAATCTTTTCCCATATTTTCAAGGTTTTAGCCTGGTGAAAGGAACATCGAGAGAAGAGAACATAATTGAACATAATTTGCTAGGGATATGTTTTGCATTTCAGAAGGTGGAATGGGAGGAAGCCAGGGCTGGAAAGGAGCACAGAGGGACAGGTTGGCTTTTGGTGATGATCGAGATAAAGATTGTGGAGCATGCTGGATTAGCCCCCATCTTCTTGGGAGAAGCTGGGTGGGGCTGTGTGGCAACTCCTGTTGACACAATGACCAAAGGCCAGCAAAAGCTTTCTCAGAAAATCTGTAGCTCCAGGTCATCTCCTCAAGACTGGTAGCCAACTAGAGCATCTAGGGCACCGTGAGACTGCCCTTGTGTGGTAATTAGCTGGAGGCCCTCTCAGGCCTCTTCTCAGGCAGGAGGGTGGAGTAGCCCTGGGGGAGAGGTCTTCTATTTGACAGAAGCTGAGATCTGCTGCTTCTGAGAGCAGCCATCTCAGCAGTCCTCCCTCCCTCCAAACTGTGCTTCAGCTCTGGGCTCTCCTCTGTCACTGTCCTTCCCTGGACCCTGGGGAAGTTTGTGTCTGGATGTTTATGTCTCTTGGTTTACCTGATCCCAGACTCATGTCCTTGTAGTTTAAATCTCAGCACTGCTTTAGAGGAGGCAGTATAGAGAATGAGGGAATGGCCTTTTAAATTCAGATGTGATTCTAACCATTCTTGCTAGGAATGTTGTGAGGATGAATGGAATCTATAAATTAACTAGAATAGTCTGGCAGCACAGTCTGTAGCCAACAAATAATGCTTGAAAGCCTTCATGAGCAGTCCATTGCCAACTGGGCGAAGTCCAAATTACTTTCATATGGGTCATATTAGATAATCAGCAATTACCTCTGTGTACTTATTCCTTCTCAGCACCTCCTTGCTTATGATTGTTCTTTCCACCCTGAGCTTTAGTCAGATCATGACACCACACCCCTGACTCAGAAATGCTGTGTTCGCTGGGCATGGTAGCACATGCTTTAATAATCCCAGTACTTGGGAGGCTGAGACATGAGGATCACAGGATTGAGGACAGCCTCAGCAAATAGTGAGACTCTCATCAACCTAGTGAGACCCTGTTTCAAAATAAAAATAAAATAATGCTGGGAGTGTTGCCCTTGGGGTCAATCCCCAGTACAAAAAAAAAAAAAAAAAAAAAAAAAGAAAGAAAGAAAAGAAAAGAAAAAGAAAATTCTGTGTTCACACCATCATCCCGTCTCTGGACCTAGTGGATGCTTGACATTAGAGTTAAATTTCACTTTACTACATTTCCTGTCTCCTCTTCCCTTCAGAGGTAATAATTTCCTTGACCCCTTGTCTCAAACTTAGTTGTATCACTTTTATTTGCTTTATGCTGTCCTTTCCTAAACATGGATTTTTCCTTCAGGGCAGAAACCATAAATTTTTCACCCACATTTTAAACACAGTGGGTGTTTAATAAATGTTTCTTCAATACATGAAAATGTAGTACATATTGGAGTTTATGTATTTCCTTTCTTTTCTGACATCTAAATTATACTATTTTTTTTAGTGGAGGAAAATTTTCTGAAGTAGAGGATAAGCACCGACCATTTTTGGTGTCCACGTGGCTCAGTTGATTAGGATGGAAAGCTAGCTTGATCCTGTGCTCTTTTACTGAGTGACTTTCACTGGTTGAGTGATTTTGCTCACCGTTTTCATTCCTTTATGCTCTGTTGTAACCATTAACTTTTCCAGTAGTATACTCAAAGAAATACAAACATGAGACAAATGTGGGTTTTAGTGTGTTTAAGTAGAATTGATTGGGCATTTTCCAGTGCCTACTCACGACTGCAGGACTGCTATGTGGAGCTTTCCAGAATGTTGACCAAAAGTCCAATTCATGTGCTGTCTCTTCAAATGTCAGTTTCCTTGTTCCTGCACGAACTAGTAATTAATTCTCTGATACAAAGAATTGAGATATCAGATGAATTTAGTAAGAATGGGATGAGCAAACTTGAAGTGAGGGGCAGGATCAGGCCACTCAGCGCACATGGGGCGGTGGGGGTGGTGGTGTAAGGGTGTGAGGGTTGTGTGGTTAGCATACTCTGAATAAGTGACCAAACAAGACTTGTTTTGGCACTTTAAGCTGGAGTTATTGACCTTCATTCCCAGGTTCTTACTGTAAGTTGACCCAAATCATGGTGTATGTTTTTATATCCTGCGATCTGGGTATCTTCCTGGAAGGGACATATTCTTTTTTTTTTTTTTTTTTTTGCAGTACTGGGGATTGAACGCAGGGGCATTCTATCTCTGAGCTACATCCCCAGTCCTATTTTTTTATTCTTTTTTTTTTTTTTTTTTTTTTGAAATAGGCTCTCACCAAGTTGTGGAGTGCCTCACTAAGTAGCTGAGGCTGGCTGTGAACCTGGATCCTCTGGTCTCAGCCTCCCAAGTACTGGGATTATAAGTGTGCACCACTATGCACAGGGACATATTCTTAAGAAATAGCTTGACTTCCCTTTTAAAAAAGTAACCTATAGTTGACTGTTTTGGTGGCATTTTGGTTTTATGTTAATATTTTCCTCTGAGAGAGAAGGTATATAGAGTTTGTTATAGAATCAGAAAGCAATTCCCCAGCTTCTCTAAACTAAAGATAAATACCAAGAAGTATTTTTCTAATTAGAGGATAAAAAGCCACTCTTGTTGGACATGGCTGTCCCAGTGACTTGGGTTAACTCAGGTCACACAAACCTTTGATCAGCTTCTTACTGGGAATGTTTTAAATCCGCCAGTGAACTGGACTACTACCAGTAGAGGTATAAATGCTGGACTCCACGTGATTGGAGTCTGATCTCCTATGAGAGCCAGCTGCTTCCTTCTGGCCTCTGGAACCAGGTAACCTGTGGCCCAGATCTGCCTTAGATTCTGGCTTTATAGGGATTTACTATTTGTTGGTGCATTATTAACATATAATAGTGAGATTCATTGTGACATATTCATACATGCACAAAACATAATTTGAATCATTCCCCAGTACTTTCCTTTTCTCCCTTCCCTGATTCCTTTTCTCTACTCTACTGGTCTTAGGGATTTATTTTTGATAGAACAGTCTGCAAATAACATTATCTCTTCTGTTTGAGAGAATGTTTCTTTTGGAGAGCCATGATAGTGAAATGCTGGAAGAGGCTTTCCTAGTGTTTTCTCAGGGAAGTTATGGGCTTTATTACCGCAGCCTGTGAATGTTAAGGGTACTTGATTAGTCAACAAGTGCTGGTTATGTATGCCTAAGGAAAGTTGTGTCAGCCTCCCAAGTACTGGGATTACAAGTGTGCGCCCCAAAGCAACTCAGGTTTAAACAGTTATTTTGTCCAGTGCTCAAGGCAAATGCACTCTAGTTGGGGTGGAGACTCTAGGTTCTTCAGAATAAGGCAGATATTTCTGTGACACTTTCTAGTTCTTCCTCCAAGATTCCTAATACATTGCAAAGGCAAGCTATCTCTTTTCCTTTCTCTATGTGGGTCTTTTATTCATTAAAGACAAGAAAAGTTGCAGAACAGGAAAAGCACTCAGGTAGTGGTAAGATATATAGTATTTAGTCAAATGTCAGTGGTCCGTCTGCGTGCTGCTCTTTAGAGTTTTACTTTTTTTCACTTCTCTCATACATGCATACACACAGTTTTTCTTATTACAAGAATAATACATGCTCATTTAAAAAATCTAGACAATGATGCATACAAGGAGGAAAATAAAAACGACTTACAGTTCTAACTTCAGAGACTTTCAGAGACTTTTAACATTTTTGTGTATATTCTTCTAGTCTTCACATGTGTATGCACATACACTTACTTACTTTATTATTTAATTATTTATTTTTGTGGTACTGGGGATTAAACCCAGAGGCATTCTTCCACCAAGCTACACCCCTAGCCCTTTTTATGTTTTGTTTTGAAACAAGGTCTCACGAAGTTGCTGAGAGTCTCACTAAGTTAATGAGGCTGGTTTTGAACTTATAATCCTCCTCTCTCAGCCTCCCAAGTACTGAGATTACAGGTGTGCAGCACCATGCCTAGCTGTACATATACTTTAAACAGAAATAGATACACATACATATACACATACACATAGGTGGTGTTTTATCTGCTTTTTTCTTTTCATAATTAATTTTCTACTTGCCCATTATCCCATTTCTAAGCAGTAAAGAAATTCTAGAATGCCTCACTTGTTTAAGACTATCTACATATTTCTTTTCTTTGTTTTTGCATTACTGGGAATTGAACCCAGGGCTCTTTACCAGTGACCTACATGCTCAGCCCTTTTTATTTTATTTTGAGACAGTCTTGCTAAGTTACTGAGGCTGGTCTAGACCTTACTATTCCTTCTGCCTCAGCCTTCCAAATAGCTGGGATTACAGGTCTGTGCCACTAAGCCCAACAAGACTATCTACATATTTCTAGAACTTTCTTCACTTTATTATATTTTATCAGCATATAAATGCTTTTTCAGTCAGAGCGGGCCAGGGAGATCTTGATGGAAGTTGTGTGTGTATGGTACTGGGGATTGAACCTAGGGCCATTCTACTTCTGAACTACAGTCCCAGCCCTTTTTTAAAATTTTTGTTTTCAAACAGAGTCTCACTAGGTTCTTAAGAGTCTGGCTAAGTTGTTGAGGCTGGTCTTGAACTTGATCCTCCTGTCTCATTCTCCCAGGTACTGGGATTAGAGGCATGTACCACCATGCCCAGTTGATGGCAGTCTTTTGTCATGGTGAGTGAACCACACTCATTGTCTGATTTGCTGGGAAAATGATGGGAGGCCCTGGTGAGCTGAAGACCAGGTTTAAGGGCTCCAGCAGTGCTAGGAAGAAGGGAGAGTGCAGATGATTTTGATCTTTCGTGTGAGGAAACTGAAGTCCAAAGAAGTCAGATGGCATAGTTCAGACTGTGATTGTCATAGGTGGGGTGACGCCTCGGGTAGTGACATGCAGAGTACTCTGCTGCCTGAGTACATAATCTGCTAAAGGAATCATGTTGCTGGCAGCTGCCAAGCTAGTGACCAGGGAGTAGGCAGAAGTGCACTGGGTGAGGTCAGGCTTGAAGGTCATGGAACCTGGAGTCATGACTGCAGTCCTATCCAAGGTGCCATTTTGTGAGTCACTTGCCTCCTAACTGCCACCTCTTGGTACAAGCAGGGGCTCGTGCTGTGGGCTAAAGATTCCAAATGGACTGAGTCTCCTTAACACTGTTTCAGCATCAGATTGAGGATTAGGCTGTCTTAAATTGCTAATGTGCTCTGCTCATTTCAATCAGCTTTGTGACTTGACTGACAGCTGTGAGAGCCAAGCCCACTGGGATCTGGTGAATTGCATCTGCTCAACCAGAGTGTTTCTTGAGCTGGAATGGAAATGCACAGTCCTTTAGTTTCCAGTGTGATGCCAACACTCAGGCAATTGACTTCTGCTCTTCATTCTCCAGCGGGGAGAAATTATGCAATAATATGGGGCTCGGCTAGGCATCGTCCTCGATTCAAACCCATAAATATAAATAACTGTAATCATACGCAGCCCCTCTTGCCCATTAAATCAATACTCAGTTGGATCAATTAGTTTCACACAGCTCCTTGGCTGCCCAGCCTGGGGTTGCTGGGGAATGTCCTGGGTGCCTCCACCTGTTGAGATGTGACCCTGGGTTCTTTTCCCAGATGGGTTCAAAACCAGTTCCTATTATAATTAGTAGTGTGTTGTATGTGTGTGGAGAATTACCTGAAAACAATCCCAGCCCCAGTAGGAGTAGAAATACAAAAGTGACTTTGACTGTTGGTATCTGAGTAGCGCTCTCAGTTGACACTCTGTTGTTGCCGGCTTGTCAGACTCAATGAGATGGAACAGTCTTTCAAGTATGTGAGTTTGGTAGATATTTATGTTCAAGATTATCCTGAGAAAATTTGTTTTCCCATTATAGATCCTTCCTTTGGTTCTGGTTTGTATTTTTGACTATTTTCTTATGTAATTTACTCGCTCTTTGTCTTCCTAGTTTTGTTCTTTTTTTATACTTTCATTTGCTTATGAACATGGCTAACATAGCCATTGAGAAAGAACAACTGCTTAAACTTGTTACCCTGAAAGCCCTCCGCAACATTGAAGCTAGAGTATTCTTCTTCCCTCCCTCCCACCTACCCTCCCTCTCTCCCTCCCCCCCCTTTTTTTGAACATAAATTCCATCAGATCATTGTATTAAACCTTCCATTGACTTGCTGTGTCCCATTAGAATAAAACTCTTGGTAGGAGGTCATATGTGACCTGGCATCTGTCTGGCTCTCTGATCTAGTCTGGACTCCACTGCCCATGTTATTTACTCTGCTGTAGCCACAGTGGCCTTTTGGTTTCTGGAAGAGGTGGAGTGTGTGCTTGCTAAGTATCTTTGCAAGTCTGTCAGAGCCCTGCGTGCTCGCCTCTCCTCCTCAAATTACATTTTTTTTCCCCATCACCTTCATAGAACATTTTATCTGAAGTCAATTCTTTCCACCCCCAGTTACTCTCTAACCTGTTATTCATCTTATTTCTCATTGACTTGTTTTAAAAACATTGATTTTTTAAATTTATTGTTTACATGTTTATTTTTTTCTTGCCCCTGTCCATGAGAGCAGAGGACTTCTCAATCCCCAGAGCTGTGCCAGGGCTATGGCAGCTATTCATCCTCCTAGGTGAAGGCATGTTTCCAGAACCATTTTCTTTACTTGGCAAGATCCTTCAGTGCTTCCCCTAAGTATTGGGTGTGTCACTTACTTTGGTTATTTTCCAAGAAGGTGTGAGTTTTATCCCTTGTTAATGATAACTGTGGAGTGTGTGTGTTTGTGTGTGTATTGTGTATGTGTGGTACTGGGGGCATTCTACTTCTGAGCTACAGCCCCCGCCCTTTTTATTTATTTATTTATTTTGAAATAGAGTCTTGCTGTATTGCTGAGGTTGACCTGGAACCTGCAATCCTCTTGTCTCAGCCTCCCAAGTACTGGGATCACAGGCATGTGCCCCCAGCCCTGGCTGATAAACTGCTTTTTATAAGGCAGTTTCCAACAAGGAATTTTGAGGATTTTTAGGAAAGGCAGATAGATTTTTTTGGTCTATTTATCTGTAAACTTTTCTTTAAATCCAAGAGAACATGGAAAGATGTTTTAATTATTTCTAGAACAGAAGCAGAGAGAGCTATGTCACCCCCCCCCCCCAGATAATATGGGCTTGTATAAATGATGCAGAATTTGAAATACAAATTTTCTTTTTTTAGGTTTAGACCATGTGTGTGTATCTGGCTATCTTTGTAAGGACCTTGGGTAATTTGTTTCATCCATAGTGTGTATAGCAAAATCTATAAGTTATTTGGTAAATTCCTCTGACCTACAACACAAGAAGGAAGGAAAGGAAAGGCGTCTGAATAGTTAGAAACAGAATATTGAAAATCCAATGCTAAAATGCTGATAGTAGTTCCATCTGCATTACTTGGAGCTATTTATTTGCATCTGAAACAGTTTTAGATAATTCCACTCCCATTTTTCTAAACACAGTGACAAGAAGTTAGAAATGAGAGTTGAAGAACTCAAAGATCAACATGGAAAATTATCATCAGCCTGATAGGAAGAAATGGAAGCAGATAGAAGAATCAGATGGGAGCAGTCTGTTTCTTTCTTATTTATTTTTATTTTTTGTGGTACTGGGGATTGAACCCAGGGGCATTCTACCTCCAAGCTACACACCCAGCCCTATTTTATTTTTATTTTGAAACAGGGTCTTGCTAGGTTGATGAGTCTCACTACTTACTGAGGCTGTCCTTAAACCTACAGTCCTCCTGTTTCAGCCTCCTAAGTGCCTGACTTAGTGTTATCTTTTCCACTGTTCCTGAGGGGATCACCCTATCACAGCAGGTAGTATGAATGACTCTAAGTCATCAACAATTGAGTTCATGGTTAATATTCTGTATTTAAGATGACAATGTAGGAAAATAGGGCATGCATTTTTGAAATACTTAATCTATTTATTTTATTTATTTTTATGGTACTGAAGAAAGAATCCATAGATACTTTACCCCAAGCCTTTTTATTTATTTATTTTTTATTTTGAGACAGATTTCACTAAGTTGCCCAGGCTGGCCTGGAACTTGCAATCCTCCTACCCAGCTAAGTTTTTTATTATTTATTATTTATTTATTTATCTATTTATTTAAACTAAGAACTCCAAATGTTAACACTTGGAAGGCAGGATTTGTGTGTTCTCAGTTGTATATTAAGTGCCTGGCATATGATAGATGGCCAATAAATAATTATTGAATGAAAGAATGAATGCGATCCTTAATTATTCAACAGTGCTTAATAAATAGGACACTAAGAGAAGGCCACCAGCATTAGTCAACAGTGACAATATACTGGAGAAAATCAACTTAAAGGAGAAGAGATTTATTTCAGTGTGTGGTTTCTGTGGTTTTGGTATGTGGTCCCTTGCCCTGTGTGCAGGCAGTATATCATGGTTAAGGTGCATGGCAGAGGGAAACTTCACCTCATGGTCCCTGAGAAATGAGAGAGACAGGAGGACTGGGGAGCTTACATTTCCCTCAAGGCACACCCCCGGTGATCAAACTTCCTTCCACAGGGCTTCACCTAAAGGTTCCACCTTCTCCCAGTAGCACTACAGGCTGGTGAGGAAGTGTATCACATGGGCCTTTGGGGGACATTTAGGATCTAAACCATAACACTGCCTTTCATGCATGATTTTTTTTGTTTTTTGTTTCTTTGTTTCTGCACCAATTGAATGAAGAAACCCCATAACATAGTGAAATTTTAAGGTAAAATAGCTTTGGATATGTTTAGGCATACCTCATTTATAATTGGAGTGAGAATCAACAAATTCAATAAATTTACTTGAAATCACAAAGCAAGGTACTGAAAGAGAAAGAATTATAAGTCTTTTTTATTCTCTCCAGTATACCCACGGTGATTTTATTTATGTTTTTAATCTGATATTTTGGGAATTGAAAGGATACAGAGTTGTTTGATTTTTGTATTTTTTTGGTATAAAATATTGAATGGGGGGGAGGCATTCTACCACTGAGTTACACCCTTAGCCCTTTTTTATTTTGAAGCAGGATATGGCCAAGTTGCTGAAGGTCTACAACCTATGATCCCCCATCTCAGCTTCCCCAATACTGGGATTTCCCCAATAGTGGAATGTAACACTATTCATGGTATGAGTTTTTTTATTATTATTATTATTATTCAATGACAGAATATTGAGAGGAGAAAAACCCTATAAAAGTCTTATAAAAGCAGTTATCAGCCAGGTATGGTGGTATACCCCTGTGATCCCAGTACTTGAGAGTCTGAGACAGGAGGATTGCAGGTTCAAGGTCAGCCTGAGCAATATAGCAAGACCCATTTCAAAAATAAAAAATAAAAAGGGCTGGGGCTATAGTTCAGGTAGAAGGCCCCCAGTACCTGTCCCCCCTACACACATACAAGCAAGCGTCCCATCCAATATTTGTTCTGTCATTAGTTGTGTTAGTGGTGCATAGTATCTCATGACAGTGATTATACTTGTTTATAGATCATTACTTGAATTCTTCCCACTGAGGGTATGTACCAGTCTTTATAAAGAAGGAAAGGGGAATCTGAAAAGGAGAGGAATGAGAAGATGCCTCATTGAAGAGGAGAGAATAAGATCTTATGACCAAGATCCTTCAGCCAAGATGATTGAGATAGAAATACAGCTATGCTCATTATTTTTTCATAGGTGAAGGAAACATGTATATTTTCTTTGTCCATTTTTGAGGATTGGTGCTGAAGGAGATGTAGCATTTAAAGAGTGTTATTTTCACATACTTTTGCATGGGACTATTGTTAGGTATGTGAATTACTTCAACCTTTTTCTCTCTCCTATTGCTGATACTTATTTTCTTAAGGGTCAGACCTTTTTAGAGAATATGATCATTTGGCAAAATAATACAATACATGATTATTTTGACTCAGGTACATCTCAGATTTTGTATGTATATATTGTGTGTATAATTCATGCACCCACATTTATACATATGGATTATTAGCTGTGTAGAGAATGAATTTAAATGTAAATTTCAGTAGGCTACAGGGATAAAGAGC
>PVLC010044823.1:0-12019 GCA_004027655.1 Graphiurus murinus | reverse complement strand
CGGTACTGGGGATTGAACTCAGGGGCATTCTACCTCCGAGCTACACCCCCAGCCCTATTTTTTATTCTTTATTTTGAAACCGAGTCTCACTAAGTTGCTGAGTGCCTCACTAGGTAGCTGAGGCTGGCCGCGAACCCGGATCCTCCGGTCTCAGCCTCCCGAATGCTGGGATTACAAGCGTGCGCCACCACGCCCGGCTCCCCCCGCCCCCTTTTAAATTCTTATTTTGAAACAGGGTCATACTAAGTTGCTGAGGCAGGCTTCAAACCTGCGCTCCTCCTGTCTCAGCCTCCCATGTCCTGGAATTATAGGCAGGCGCCACTGCACCCGGCTTCTTCTTGGTTATTTCTGACCTCTTACTCCTTGATCTGCTGTTGATTAGATCCAAATGGGAAGTTGAAGACACAGAGGCAAGTCTTCATGGTTCTTTTACCCTTCTAGCAACATGGAAAGCACAGCCATTCCCCCATTTATGGATATATTAATTACGGAATTATCTGAGATATCTGAAATAGTTTCCTACACTCATTTTACCTGAAGTCCCTTCTTGGGGCTCACCGGGCCCTTGGCTGCATCCTGACTTCTACTGCAAGAGTCTCTATTGGTCAGGTTCCTTCGTCTCTCTCCCACACTTGTCCTCCCTGAGAGCAAGCAGTGGTGACCACACCTAGGGGGACAGCAGGTCCCCGAGAATTTGCATCTGTAAAGAATCCAAAGACACCGTGGCTAGATCAGGCTGGTCTATGGTAGGGCGCATGGTCCTTGCTAGGCAGTTCTAAATTTAGTTGCACATTTGAGGATCAAGCTTTATGCTAATTTGGCTGGGGAGGAATCTGATTGTCTAATAGAAGATTTTAAATTCATTAGACGTCTTAGGGGGTGGTGCATGAGCTATGGAAGCTGCTGAGTTTCAGGGAACGTATGTATAAATATTCATGCCAGAAGATGCACAAATCACGAGCTTCCCCCCCCCCCCCCGTCCTCTTAGAATGATAGTTGCATATGAATTCATGTGAGGCTTTGTGGTTTCGGAGTCCTGTCTCATCTGTCGTGACTGGGGTCTGGAGCACCCCAAAAGCAGGTGGGGCAGCTCCTCCTCTCCCTGGTAGTCATGAGGACCTGCCTGTGCTTTCTTGACCTCCCAGTGACAGCAGACGCCAGTGACAGGGTCCCTGAGACACATCTGGGGCTTTTGCCATCATGTCTGGCACCCCTTCCCCATGACATTGGGGGTTCAGCTGTCACGATGGAGCCCTAGGCCATGAGCAAGGAGGCCAGGGCGTTGTGGGCTGCCCTGGTTGGCCCCCCTCTCCCAGTACAGCGTGCTCTGTGGGTGTCTTCTGTCCCCGGGGCTTCGGTCTTGGTCACCTGTCCCCTGTCCCCACTGCTTGGTTAAGTGCACAGGAGTGGATGAGCTGGGAGGCCCCACTGAGGACCCCAGCTGGGTCACCGGACCCGTGTCGGGGACATTCGAGACTCTATGGGGGGTCAGGGGATGTGTGAGCTGCTTCCGGGGAACCCAAAGGTTTGTCTGCTGGGGTGGGAGCGGGGAGCCAGGGCTGGGAGCTCTGACTGCGTGTTTGATCTGCAGCAACGTGTGAAGAATGAGGAGCTGGAGACTGCCTCTCTAGATTTGCTCTTCCCACACTCCTGGGTTCCTTTCCTTCCTCCCTCCCTCCCTTCTTTTCTCTCCCTCACCTCCTTTCTTTTTCTTTCTGTACTGGGATTGAACCCAGAGGCATTCTCACCCTGACCTACACCCCCAGTTCTGTTTTATTCGTGTGTGTGTGTGTGTGTGTGTGTGTGTGTGTGTGTGTGTGTGGTACTGGCATTCTACCTCTAAGCTACACCCCCAGTCGTTTTTTTTTTGCAGTACTGGGGATTGAACTCAGAGGCATTCTACCTCCGAGCTACACCCCCAGCCCTGTTTTTTATTCTTTATTTTGAAACCAGGTCTCACTAAGTTGTGGAGGGCCTCACTAGGTAGCTGAGGCTGGCCGTGAACCCGGATCCTCTGGTCTCAGCCTCCCGAATGCTGGGATTACAAGAGTGTACCACCACGCCCACCCCTCTCTTTTATTTATAATGAAGCACATTTGAGGCCTCTCAGAACAATCTGGAAGAGTTCAGAAGCAATGGAATGATTTAAAGGTAGTGTCTTAGTGCGTTTCTGCTTCTATAACAAAGTACCATAAACTGGGTCTTTCTCTCTCTCTCTCTTTTTTTTTTTGTAGTACTGAACCCAGAGGCATCCTACCTCTGAGCTACACTCCCAGTCCTGTTTTTTTTGTTGTTGTTGTTGTTTTTTAATTCTTTATTTTATGCCCAATATTTTCATCTTTTTTTTTTTTGAACATTGAGATCTGATTCACCTACCATACACTTTACTCCTTTGAAGTGTGTGATTTTTTTAAAAAAGTGGCCTTAGGATATTTTCCAAGTTACACGGCCATCACCACGAATATTCTTTTTTTGTGTGTGTGGTACTAGGGATTGAACTCAGGGGCATTCTACCTCCGAACTATACCCCCAGCCCTATTTTTTATTCTTTATTTTGAAACCGAGTCTCGCTAAGTTGCGGAGTGCCTCACTAGGTAGCTGAGGCTGGCTGCGAACCCAGATCCTCCGGTCTCAGCCTCCCGAATGCTGGGATTATAAGCGTGCGCCACCACCCCGGCTACCACGAATATTCTTACTGTCCCCCAAAGCAACCCGTTCCCGTTAGCAGTCACTCCCCATTGCAGACGCTCCCTCTTCCCAGCCCTGGCGACCACTCACCATCATCTCTAAGGTTTTGCCTGTCATGCACATTTCACAAAAATGGAATGATGCAACATTGTGGCCTTTCGTGTTTGGCTTCTTTCGCTCAGCATAGAGAAAAGAGTCACCCGTGCTGGAGCAGGAATCAAATCAGTACTTGATTCCTTTTTTATGACTGAATAATATTTCATTATTATGCTCACGCTACATTTAGTTCATTCATCTGTTGATGGGTGTTTACTTTCAGATTTTGACCATTGTGAATTATGTAGCTATGAGCTTTTGTATACAAGGTTTTCATGCGGGTATGTTTTTAATCCTTTTGAGTGCTAACCTAAAAGTAGAGTTGCCGGACCATATGGTAATTCTATGTTTAACATTTCAAGAACAACCAGACTCTTTCCCAAAGCAGCTGCACAATTTTCCATCCTTATCAGCAATGTATGAGGGTTCCAAGTTTTTTTTTTTCATATCCTTGTCAACATTTGCAGTCATACAAGTGAGTGTGAAGGGGTAGCTCCATGTGATTTTGATTTGCATTTCCTTAAAGAATAATGATACTGAACATCTTTTTATATCCATATTGGCCATCATTCATATATCTTCTTTGATGAAAATAAAAATCACTTTATTTTTTTATTGAGTCACACGGGTTCTTTATATAGGCTGGATCCCAGAGCTTTATCAGATATATAACTAGCAAGTATTTTCTCTTTCAGTTGTCTTTTTATTTTTTCCTTCCTCTTTGACATAAGCAATCTATTCTAGAACAGTTTCTAGGATGGTAGACAAAGTAGGGAATATGGGGTTAAAGGACCTGGTTTCAGGACGTGCCGAGGCCACTCACAAGCCACTAACTAGCTTCTAATCTTGAGTTACTCCGCAGGGGAGTAATCTCTCTCACCCAGTTCCCACTTCTGTAAATGGAGCAAAATAAACAACATTAAGCATGTCACAAATATCAGTTCCTTTTGTAGCACAGACTCACCCGGCTCTGCTTGAACATCTAATACCTCAGTTTTGATCTCTGAGGCATAAGCAGCTAAGACTCCCCCTTCAAATCTGATTGTCTTGACTGTATCCCCCAAACGGTTTGAAAAGCTGCTCAAATATTTGTCTTTTTCCCATTCGCTAGAAAGTTCCAGAACAATCCAGACTTGACCAGTTTGGCGTTGTTCGCACCGTGTGTCCAGTTGGGAGTGGTTCTGACCTCACTTTCTGGGGCTGTGGGGCTGAAGGAGAACATTCTCGGCCGGGGGTTGGCGCTCAGGACAAGTTACCGTCTACCAGGGGGACAGTGGTTGTGGACGTGAGGGTCGGGTTCTGTGTCGTGGTGAGATTTACACGAGAATCACACGTGGAGTGCTCTCAGTACAGGGCCAGCACTGAGTTCGTTTCCTCGATGGGTGCTGGGCTGATGGGGGGACCTCCCGTGAAGCCGGTCCTCGAGAGGCAGTGACCTTGGGACAAAGCCAGACCAGAGTACCCACGCTTGGAAATGCATGCCTTACAACACAGGGTGTTTCTGGTGGATGGCTGAGCCTCCAAAATTATCAGAAAAGAAACTTTTTTTTTTTTTTTGCCATACTGGGGATTGAACCCAGGGGCATTCTACCTCCGAGGTATACCCTATTTTATTCTTTATTTTGAAACAGGGTCTCACTGAGTTGCGGAGGGCCTTACTACATAGCTGAGGCTGGTCGTGAACCCGGATCCTCCTGTCTCAGCCTCCCAAGTACTAGGATTCCAAGCATGCGCCACCATGCCTGGCTGAAAAGAAATATTTTTACCTATTTGAACAACCAAACTTATTAAAACTGATGACAAGCCCCCCTCCCCCCCAAAAAAATAAAAAAACAGGCAGGGAAGGGATACTATCGTGGAACCAGTCAACGAAACAAAAAGCAGGGTAGAGACAGACACACATACTCTTACAAGCACACTCTATCTTTAGAAGAACACACCCGAGCGTTAGGGGTAGATTGGGAATTTAGGGTTGAATTCGTAGCAATTTGGTTGCACCTTTTGATACTCGTTGAAGTTTTCACCTATCGCTCTCTGTGAAGATGTAGTTGCTCAAAACGGTTAAAATTGAAAACTTGTAAAAACCGCTTTCAAACCTGTGGAGCGGCGGCTGCTTTGCTAAGTGCCGAGCTCTTAGGTCCGTGTCAAGTTGGTCCTCCTATCTGCAGGGGGACCCTCTGCACCAGGCAGGCGCTGATTAACCTGCTGCTCATTATCTTCTTCACTTCTGGAATGTCTTACTACCAAATGTCCTTGAAGATACTCGGTGACTCCAGATCCTGGCCAGTTCCGATTAGGCGTCTATTCTTGTCGCTTCACATTGATTTCACTTGATATAGTTTGGAGTGCTTAAAGTTTAATGCTCTTGGGGGGAAGCGCTGCTTTCCTCCCCTTTCTTTGGACTAAATGGTGATTCATGGTGAATGTCAAGTGGCCCCTTCTAAGAGCGAGCCCTTCAGAGCTGGGTGGTGGGTCGATTAGCAGCCAGCTCCCGGCCTGGCCCTGTCCGCAGATCTCCTCTGCCCCGGCCCCTACTGCAGGTTGAAGGGGGCTGGTCGTAGGTGCTTGAGAGGAACCCCCTGTGTATCTATAAAAGGTCAACACATGCCAGGTGTGGTGGTGCACGACTGTAATCTCAGTACTTGGGAGGCTGAGATAGGAGGATTGCAGGTTTGTGGCCAGCCTCAACAACTTAGTGAGTCCCTGTTTCCAACAAAAAAATAAAAAGGGCTGGGGGCGTAGCTTGGAGGTAAAATGCGCCTGGCTTCAATTCTCAGTAACACACACACACACACACACACACAATCAACTCATATGTCTTAGTGTACTAGACTGATTTAATAGTTAAGAATTGTTTTATTTTCTTTCCCAGATTATTGGGTAAAACAAAACAAAACAAGATGTGCCTTGTCCTCCATTGAGGCATGGTGGCACATGCCTGTAATCCCAGTACTTGGGAGGCTGAGATGGGAGGATTGTAGGCTCGAGATCAGTGTCAGCAATTTAGTGAGACTCTCAGCAACCTAGTAGTCCCTGTTTCAAAATAAAAAGAAAAAATGGGCTGGGGGTGTAGCTGGAAGGCAGAATGCCTCTGGCTTTGATCCCAAGTACCACAAAAGTAAAGAAGGACAGAGTCCCAGGTTAAGAAATTGAAGAGAGTCATGGGATAGTGTCTGTTTTCCTAAGTAGCTAGTCTCTGGGCGCTGGGTTACCTGAGTTTGTGGTTGATACTCACTCCCAGAGAGTAGAGTTGGGTGAGCTTATCTGAGGATTTACCCTGCCCTTAGCTCTGTCTTCTTGTTTCTCCTATTGAGCAATTTTCCTTTCGTGTTCCATTAAGATCGGCGTCATTTTTCTTCTAGAATTTTTCACAGATAATTACCTATCGGGTACTTAAAACTAAGTGTAGAACATCACCCTCCCGAACATACCATCAAGTTAAGTAAATAAAACGCAATTTAAGAGCAGCTTTTATTAAAACAATAAAGTTTGGGGGATTTTTTTATTATCTTAATAAAGTACAACAATTTTGCATACTTTCTCAAATGTAATTTTAAAATCTGGCTGCCTGCCTTGCCCGAAAGGAAAGTATTAGCACTTTCCAGGGAGATTATCTTAGGTCAAAGAGAACTTTAGATTATTATTATTATTTTTTTTTAAAGGGAAAAGTGGGCTGGTTGTGGTGGCGCATGCTTGTAATCTCAATACTTGGGAGGCTGAGGCAGAAGGATCGCAGGTTCCCGGCCAGCCTCAGCTACTTAGTGAGGCGCTCCACAACTTAGTGAGACCCTGTTTCAAAATAAAGAATAAAAAATAGGGCTGTGAGTGTAGCTCAGAGGAAGAATGCCCCTAGGTTCAAGCCCCAGTTCCAAAAAAAAAAAAAAAAAAAAGAGGGAAAAAAAATAGTGCGGTTTTAATTCAGTTACTTGTTTCCCCATCTATCTGTACTTAAGGTAGTGCTTTTACTCTAGGACAGGCAGTTGAGTTGTTTTCTGTGTAGAACATCTGTGGATAATTTTACGTGGACAGGTCTCAGACAGAGAGAGGCTTAGGAGGCCAGCCTGGGAGTAAGTAGCCTTCAGTAAATACTGAGTGTGCAGTGCATGGTGCTCTGAGTACTTGGGGGGTGTGGTGCGCGCCCTGGAGACTGGCCCAGTGGAGCTTACACTTTTGCATAGCAGCGGCAGACAACAGGAAAACATGTGTTAAGTGACCCCAGGTTCTGCAAAGAAAAGGAAAGCAAGAAGAGGTTCAGAGAGCGACAGCAGGTATTCCTACCTGAAAATATATCCCAGGTAGACTGTATTCATCCATCACATCAGTATCTGGGCTGGAGGTGTAGCTCATGGTAGATAGAGCAGGGGCTTGACATGGTCCAAGGCCCTGGGTTCAATCCCCAGCTCTAAAACAAAGCACCATAAAAGACTTAAGGAGACCTGTGCAAATGTCACAGATTAAATGAGGGTAGAGAGACACAACTAAATGCTACACCCGGCCCAGCAGTCTTGCATTAACACAAATTGGAGTGTGGACGGCTGTAGATTAGATAAAGGTGGCTGAAAACTGTCCTGGGGCTAAAGAAGAGAGAACTTCCTTGCTTTTAGGAAGGTTTACTGAGGTATGTAGGGTAAAAGGCAAAGATGCAAGTAACCCTTAAATGATTTAGGAAAATGCTTTATTCATGTGCTTATATATTGTAATTATATGCATATGTGTAGATAGAGGAAGAGGGAGAGAAAGGAGGAAACAAATCATAGAACAAATGGGGTAAAATGTTAGTGAAACGAAGCTGGATGTGGTGGTGCACACCTGTAATCCCAATACTTGGGAGGTTGAGACGGGAGGATGGCAGGTTTGAGGACAGCCTCAGCAAGTAGTGAGACTCAAATCAACCTAGTGAGATCCTGTTTCCAATTAAAAATGAAATAGGGCTGAGGGCATAGCTTGGAAGTAGAATGCTCCTAGGTTCAATCCCCAGTACCACACACACACACAACAAGGTAGTGAAACGGGGTAAAGGGTATATGGTCTTCTTTTTCTTCTTCTTCTTTGCAACTTTCTACAAGTTTGAAATTATTTCCATATAAATAAAAAGCATGTGTAATCCATGCAATTTTTCTTTAAAATGCTTATATTCCTTGGGAGAATATAAGAAATATATTTTTAAATTTTTTTTTGTGTGTGTGTGTGGTACTGGGGATTGAACTCAGGGGCATTCTACCTCCGAGCCACACCCCCAGCCCTATTTTATTTTTATTTTGAAACAGAGTCTTGATAGGTTGATGAGAGTCTCATTGTTTGCTGAGGCTGTCCTTGAACCTGTGATTTTCCTGTCTCCGCCTTTCAAGTAGTGGGATTACAGGCATGTGCCACCAGGCCTGGTTCCTTGGGAGAAATTTCCTATTAATCACTTATGTATTAATGTAAATTTTAAGAAAAATCATTATTCATTTGCTATTATTTAGCTAAGACTAACCATCAAGGATCTGAATGGTTTTCTAGGAGTTAAAAAGAATTTGGGCTGGGAGTGGTAGCACATTGCCTGTAATCCCAACACTTGGGAGGCTGAGACAGGAGGATTGCAGGTTGGCAGCCAGCCCCAGCAACTTAGTGAGGCCCTCTGCTACTTAGTGAGACCCTGTTTCAAAATAAAAAATAAAATAGGCCTGGGGGGTGTAGCTCAGAGGAGGAATCCCCAGTCCCACCATAAAAAAAAAAAAAAAAGAATTTTGGGAAAGGAGGCATTATAGGGTTATGGCAGTTAGGCTAACATGGAGATCGGAAGGTTGGAGCAGCCAGTAGTTAAAGTGCCGCTGGGCTCAGAGTTGGCCTATGCAGTTGGGCACCCTCGGTAGCCCCTTCTATATACTATCTTGGCATGAATTTACTTACTTATTTTTGTGTATTTTTTATTGGTGCATCCTGATTATACATAATATGCGATTTGCTGTGATGTATTCATACTCGCACTCAGCACAATTTGGTCTATTTTATTCCTCACGTCTCCCCTTTCTCTCCATTTTTCCCTCTTTCCCTTCCCCCTCCCATTCCATTACTCCACTTGTCTTCAGTTTTTTTTTTTTATTGAGATAATTTACATAGCATGAAAGAAGGTTGTGGGTGATGCGTAACAACTGCTTGCTATTAAAATTGGTCAAAATGGGAGGTAGATTGTTAAGTACTTTAATAGACATTATTTAACTAACTTAAGCCTTGTTACCATATTCTTATAAGATAGACTTTACTTTCTTAAGAGAGGATGGGGATAAAACCCTGCGAGGTTATAACTAACTGTGCTAGGCCACATACTTGACGAGGGGCTGCATTTTGAATTCAGATCTCTGATATGCCAAAGCCAGCAGACCAGGCAGCCCACCCAGGTACATGGTCTCAATACAGCTTCGTTTCACTAACATTTCCCCCCATTTATTCTATCATTTGTTCCCTCCTTTCTCTCCTTCCCCCTCTATATACACACATGCATATAATTATAATATTTTCTGGGAGTTAAAGGGAATTTGGGCCTTGTGGTGAGCAGACTCTGATCGCCTCTAGTTATAACAGACTGTGGGAGACTTCCTAAAATGTGAAAGAAATAAATTAACACTTCTCATCCCAAGAAGGGAAGGAAAACTTCGTAAATAACAAATCTCTAATAAGTTCTGTAGGAAAAATGAAGACAACCGGGAAGTTAATTGAGCACTTTCGGACTTATAGAGTCAGTTCTGGGCTGAAGACCCATCCCATCCATCCATCCATCTGAGGCATTTCATTATTGTTGTTGTGTTTTGCCATGCACTGACATGCCTATCCTCTTTTGCCTGTGCTACAGATGTGCTGATCTCATTTCTCTAGGATCAAACTTTACCCCCAGTCATCTTTTATACCCAGCTGTTTTTACCACCCTTGGTAGAACCCTTGACGACTACCCTCAAGACTCCGGATAGAACACCCTTTGGGGTTAGGATACAGAGACATTTTAAGTGGAACTCTGAGTTCCATTAGCAGGCTGGCCCCGCCTTTGGGCTTTTCTTCTCTCTGAACTCTCCTCAAGCCAGCTCAGCGGCTGGCGTAGGTGGCTGAAACACTAGAGTTCAGCATGTTTATTTCTCATTCATCTACATGACAGCTTATCTTAATGGTCTCTTCCCTCTCCCTTAAGCCCTGCTACTTGGCAGATCTGCATACTCTTTCAGATTAAAAAAGCTTTCTCTTGTGCTTTGCGCTGTAGGCATTTATAAGCTGCCGACTGTATGCAGCGTATGGCTGTTGGTACTCTCATTTATTTTTATTCTCACAGCTTATAGCAGAGAAGCTTTAAATTTCCTGATTCTCATGATGAACTGATAAATAACAACTAAAAAAAGGAAGAATGTTTGTCCCATGGAAGTAGCTTTTTCTTTTCTCTCTCAGTACTGGGGATGGAACCCAGGGGCATTCTACCTCCGAGCTACACCCCCAGTCCTATTTTATATTCTTTATTTTGAAACAGTGCCTCACTAAGTAGCTGAGTCTGGCAGGAACCTGGATCCTCCTGTCTCAGTCTCCCAAGTACTGGGATTACAAGCTTGCGCCACCATACCCGGCTGGAAGTAGCCTGTTCTAATACCCCCAAACATGCTCTTCTCCTGTAATAAGCACGGTAGTTCATAAGTTCCTTTCCCGAGTATGGCCTCAGACCAGAGTTTCTTGGCTCTGTTGCTTGTGCGTGGATAATCTTTGCCCTGAGGGGACTGTCCTCAGCCTTGTGAGAGCAACATCTCCAGCTTGTGCCCAGTGGATGGTGGCAGCATGCTTCTCCTCTCTGGCTACCGCTTGTGAGAAGCTCAAAGAAAGTCTTTAGACTTTGCTGAGAGCTTCCGGGGTGTGGAAGAACAGCTCTTGCAATAATCTCATTAGGTAGGTGTTGTCTGTGTTTTTGCAGAAGAGGGAACTGGAGCCGAGAGAGTTCAGTTGGCCCCAGGGCTGGGGCATGGTGGGGGTGAGATTTGAGCCATCCCTATCCATTTGGCTTTTCCTTCGACGTGCTTTCTACCCCCCCGGCTGCCAAGAAATGGTGTCTCAGCACACGGGAGAGAGGCAAGGCTGGTGGGGTGGTTCTGCGGCCGAGAGGAGGCTCTTGGGAAAAGCCCTGTTCTCTTTGCCAGAGCCATGACAGTCTATCCATCATGACTTTGAGACTCCCGGGCCTCGGGATGCAGAGGAAAATCGAGAGGTGTCTTTGCAGCAAAACTAGAACGCTCTCTCAGTCCTGCCCCACCGGGCTGGTGGGGGCACGTGTGCCCAGGCATTGCCGGCTCAGCCCCGGCTTGGAGGGGCCTCCAGACCCCGCGCCTTGGGGCCCTTAGCCAGGATTCTGCACATGTTTGAAAGGAGCCGCCTGCCGCCTCTGGCACGTGTTGCAGCAGGAAAGGCAGGTCACTTATTTCTGAAGCCGGATGGTCCCCGGCGCTCTCTGCTGTACTGACAGTGGAGGAGACAGGGAGAAAGGTCGCTTGCGGATAAAGCCGGGCAGCCCGTGGGAGCTGGGCTGGCGCCAGGCAGGACCAGCAGGGCCTCGGCCTTCATGGGCTGTACCCGCTCGGCCGTGGTGCGGACGGACAGCGGCGCCTCCTCCTGCCTCATCCCACTGCGGGCCCACTCGGAGAGAGGGTCCTGCCGCTTCCCCGGCCCCTGGCCATCTGAGGTAAATAGCAGGGATGGGGTGAGGCGGGGAGTGGGTCGCAGGGAGTGCGCTGACCCTTGAACTTGCCTTCTCGCCTCTGGACGAGGAAGATGTTCGCTTGGGACTCCTAGACACCAGCTCCCAGGGCAGCAGAGATTTCTGTGCATTGCTAAGCTATGAATACTGTTCCCCCCAGTGGGATGGTGATGGCCCAGGCTGACCAGAATCGAGGAAGTGCCTTGTTTAGAGCCTGACTTCCGAAATGCAAAAGACTGTTTACTAGAGCGCTGGTTGAGTTTTGAAATAAGAAAATAAAAAATTTTGTGAAGTTTTTTTTGTTGTTGTTGCAACTTTAGATACTGACCTTGGATAACTGCTTTGATTTGCTGGTTTTGAAGCCAGAGATGTGGGGTTAGCACTTTGCTCCTTAACTCTTGAACCAAATAACATGCAGGCACACCACAGTGATGATTTCTCCCACCATTCAGGAGTGGGAGAAATGGGTCTTCTCAGGGGTTCGGCTGCTGACCTTGGCCTTGAACGCTTTCCTCCCCCCCCCCCCCTTCATAC
>PVLC010044822.1:0-12021 GCA_004027655.1 Graphiurus murinus | reverse complement strand
AGGGGCATTCTACCTCTGAGCTACACCCCCAGCCCTATTCCTATTCTTATTCTTTGTGTGTGTGTGTGTGTGTGTGGCACTGGGGATTGAACTCAGGGGCATTCTACCTCTGAGCTCTACCTCCAGCCCTATTTTTTATTCTTTATTTTGAAACAGGGTCTCACTAAGTTGCAGAGTGCCTCACTAAGTAGCTGAGGCTGGCTGTGAACCCAGATCCTCCAATCTCAGTCTCCCAAATGCTGGGATTACAAGCGTGCGCCACCATGCCCAACTGAATGCATTTTCTTTTTCTTCCTTTCTTTCTTTTGTGTGTGTGTGTGTGTGTGTGTGTGTGTGTGTGTGTGTGGTAGTGGGGATTGAATTCAGAGGCATTCTACCTCCAAGCTATAAGTAGCAGAGGCTGGCTGCGACCCGGATCCCCCAGTCTCAGCCTCCCAAAGTACTGGGATTACAAGCATACGCCACCACACCCAGCGGCTGAATGCATTTTCTATTCCAATGATTTTTTGTTTTGTTTTGTTTTTGCGATGCTGGGGATGGAATCTAGAGGCATTCTATCCCCGAGCTACACCCCCAGCCCTACTTTTTTTTTTTTTTTTTTTTTTTGCAGTACTGGGGATTGAACTCAGGGGCATTCTACCTCCGAGCTATACCCCCAGCCCTATTTTTTATTCTTTATTTTGAAACAGGGTCTCACTAAGTTTCGGAGTGCCTCACTAGGTAGCTGAGGCTGGCCGAGAACCCGGATCCTCGGGTTTCAACCTCCTAAATGCTGGGATTACAAGCGTGGGCCACCACGTCCGGCTCCAGCCCTACTTTTTATTCTTTATTTTGAAACAGGGTCTCACTAAATTTCCGAGTGCCTCACTAGGTAGCTGAGGCTGGCCCAGAACCCAGATCCTCCAGTCTCAGCCTCCCAAATGCTGGGATTACAAACGTGCGCACCACACCCGGCTTAACCTGGAATTTCATTCGCTCAAGTCGAGCCAAGATCCAAATCAAATGCTGGCCCAGCTTTCCTTCTCTAGCACTATGTATCAGCTGTCAGAAGGAGCAATCCTTTCCTCTGTGCCTCTCTGTGCTCCACTACTTGGTGTATGTACCCAATGCAATTAAATGAAGGAACTATTTCTTTATTGTTTTATGTTTTTGGTACTGGAGATTGTTTTGGTACAAAACAAAACACACAATACCCACAACCCTTTTTGTGTTTTTATTTTGGAAAGGGTCTTGCTAAGTTACTGAGGGTCTCACTAAATTGCTGAGGCTACCTTCAAACCTGTAATCCTCCTGTCT
Organism: Graphiurus murinus; assembly: GCA_004027655.1. Lineage (NCBI taxonomy): Eukaryota > Metazoa > Chordata > Mammalia > Rodentia > Gliridae > Graphiurus > Graphiurus murinus. The sequence continues at coordinate 10,725 of PVLC010044822.1, read as the reverse complement.
CAGCCTCCCAAGTACAGGGATTACAGGCATGCACCATCAAAAAAAATAAAAATTAAAAAAAAAAAAATTGAACCTATCCTTCTATCTCTGAGCTACACCCTCAGCCCCCAGACCTTTTTATTTTTTCTTTTGAAACAGTCTCTAAATTGCTGAGACTGGCCTCAAAATAGCAATCCTCCTGTCTCAGCCTCTCAAGTACTGGGATTACAAGTGTGCATCATCATCCCCAGCAACGGTTATTCTTAAAATAAATATTTCCAAGCACTGACTTTGCACTGAACTTGGAAGAGAATTTGATTTTTACTTATTGAGCATCAACTCGGAACACTGTATAAGATACTATGGAGAAGCCTTAAAAAAAAAATGGCACAGTTTCTTACTCAAGGTGTTTCAAGCATACTGGGTCAATAAAGCTCAATACTTTGGAACATTACAAAAGCCAACTACATTTAAATGTAATTAGCTTACTATGCAAAATACATATGTGTTTAGTTAGTGAAGAAGATACATACAGGACACATAATAAGCCCACATAAAGCATTTTTTATTTCATACATAAGAAAACAAGAAGTCACAGTAAGTCTAGAGAAGAGAGCCCGGCTTTAAGAAAACGGAATATAAGAAATGTTTCCTCTCAACTCCATACAGAGTGAAGTACATTTGGAGTGGGGAGGTGTGGCACTAAGCAACCAGCCATTAATTCATGGCCAAAGTGGTCACAGTGATGTAGGATGTAAGAAATAAGTAGGTAGAAAGGAGACAGACAGGAAGGGAAAGTAAAATATAACTTTAATATAAAAAACTTGGAAGCCAGGTGTGGTGGCGCATTCTTGTAATCCCAGCATTTGGGAGCCTGAGACCGGAGGATCCGGGTTCGCGGCCAGCCTCAGCTACTTAGTGAGGCACTCCACAACTTAGTGAGACCTGGTTTCAAAATAAAGAATAAAAAATAGGGCTGGGGGTATGGCTCAAAGGTAGAACACCCCTGAGTTCAATCCCCAGTACCGCAAAAAAAAAAAAAAATTTTGGAGCTGAAGTGCTTCAGCCTCTACTCCACCAAACCAGTTCTCTTTCCCAGGCCTAACTCTCCCACATTTCTGGGAAATCTGTAAATTTTAGAGTTAACTAAAAGAAAGTACAATTGCCCTGTACATTGATAGCAAGACAGATACAATATTTTGAAAAACTTATAATTTAGGACACTCTCTGGCTTATCTGTCAATCAGCCTGAGGACCCTAAGGTTGACTAGATCACCAGACTACCAGAAACTGCCTTGGGGACTACGGGACTGAGATCATCCTCACGTACTTCCTCTAGCCCACCCAAGAAAGTCCCCTAAAAGAAGAGAGCCCTGAACCCCCTAACTGCCTTCCTCATCTTGAGGTAGCTAGCATCATTCTCTCTATCACTTTTTTTTTTTTCGGTAGTACAGGGGATGGAAACCAGGGGCATTCTACCTCTGAGCTACACTCCCAGCCTATTTTGAAACAGGGTCTCACTAAGTTGTGAAGAGCCTCACCAAGTAGCTGGGGCTGGCCACAAACCCGCATCCTCTTGTCTCAGCTTCCCAAATACTGTGATTACAAGTGTGCACCACGAAGCCCGGCTCTGTATTCTCTCTTGCATGTGTATTTCTTTCCTTTTCCCCAAATAAACCTCTGTCCATGTCTCTGATTGGTGCGTGCTGAAATTCTTTTCTGTCACTTTAGCCAAGGACCCTGCAGATCCTGAGTTCCTGAGCTGAGGATTCACCCCAACAACAGGAGAGGGGTGTCTATAATCTTGCCAAAGTTGCCTCATTTTATCAGAGCTCAGTTTCATTTCTAAAATGAGACTCTCATATTAAGTGGTAACTAAGTATCTTTCCAGTCCTAGTACTCTGTAATTTTTTACTTTCTTAATCATTAATCCATTCATTCATTTTGCAGTACTAGGGATTGAGCCCAGAAGCATTCTACCATTGAGCTAAACCCCCAGATTTCTTTTTTCATTTTGAGACGGGGTTTCCCCAAATTGTCCAGGATGGCCTCCTGCCTTAGTCCCTGGAGTTGCTGGAATTATAGGCGTGCACCACCGCACCCAGTTTACGCTGTGATTTGTAGTGCTGGTTACTGGAAAGAAATGGTTGAATCTAAGAGATTATAGTCAGGGAATCCATAGGAACTTGGTGTCAAACTGAATGTGAAGAAGGAGGAAAGAGAGGAATAAAATATATCCTGGAGCCAGGTGTGGAGGCACTCACCTGTAATCCCAGTACTTGGCTGGTTGAGACAAGAGGATCGCAGGTTTGAGGCCAGCCTCAGCAATTTATCAAGACCTTGTTTCAAAATTAAAAATAAAATAGGGCTGGGGTGTGGCTCAGAGGTAGAAAGCCCCTGGGTTCAATCCCCAGTACAAATATAATGGGGGGAGGGAGTCTTATAAGAGTGTTTTCAAAGATGAACTTTGAAAATCATAAAGTCCTAAAATATTCAAATAAAGCCCCAAAACATTCAAATATGGTTTCAAGTCTGGATGACAGACGAATGCAGGAGCAAATCTCTGAAGCAAACCTCTGAAGCAAATCAAAACCTGAGAAAGCTGCCGGGCGTGGTGGTGCACGCTTGTAATCCCAGCATTCAGGAAGCTGAGACCGGAGGATCCCGGTTTGCGGCCAGCCTCAGCTACCTAGTGAGGCACTCCGCAACTTAGTGAGACTCAGTTTCAAAATAAAGAATAAAAAAAATAGAGCTGGGGGTATAGCTCGGAGGTAGAATGCCCCTGAGTTCAATCCCCAGTACCTAAAAAAAAAAAACCTGAGAAAGCACAGTGACAACGGTTCAAGCCCCAGTAACCGGCCGGGTAGGGGGGACCATTCATTTAAAAAACAAAAGTCCAGAGAAACTAATAATAGGAGAGAAACAGAGCTTTACTTTTACATGCTAATTTACTAATCCCCCACCTCTCCAAATTATTGAGATGTAATTTTCCACCCAGGAATAAACCCCAAGGAATTCTTACTTTTCTGCCAGTCTGAAAACATTTCCTAGGAAGGTGAAGAAAATACCCATTCAACACATGCAGATGCAGCACAGTGGAAGAGCCCGGTCTCCCCAGCTGAGGTTCTGGGCATGCACCTCAGCACAGCACCAGAAAACCAAAGAAAGAGCTAATGAAATTTGGTAATTACAAAGATTTGCTGCCTTTGTAAAGAACTGCTCTGGTCTATCTTTTCCTCTCCATAGTGTTGTTTTCTGAAAATAAAAAACTAATGAGAGCTGGGCGTGGTGGCGCACGCTTGTAATCTCAGCATTTGGGAGGCTGAGACAGGAGGATCTGGGTTCTCGGCCAGCCTCAGCTACCTAGTGAGGCCTTCCGCAACTTAGTGAGACCCTGTTTCAAAATAAAGAATAAAAAATAGGGCTGGGTGTATACCTCAGAGGTAGAATGCCCCTGAGTTCAATTCCCAGTACCGCAAAAAAAAAAAAAAAAAAAAAAAAAAAAACTGAGGAAGAAATGACATCAAAAACAGACCAACAAGTAAAATATATTTAGACTTGTAGTTTAAATACAAAGTAAACTCGTGGGTCACCTTTAAGGGAACTGGCAAGTTTTTAGCCTCTGTGTTAAAGGTTCTCCCTGGAATGGCCTTCATGAGTGCCTGCTTGCTCTCATGCAGGATGGCTGCTGCCCGCACCCACAGATTCCCTGGCTGGAGTGGGAGGAGAGGGTGGTCTGTTTTCATACATGCCCATCAAGCAGAGTTGATGGGAAGAGAAAGGCAAAGCTCTGGAGTTCCATCCTTAGTATGTGCCAAATGGCTTGGAAAATGTTAAGGACGTGTTTTTCTGACTGATGAAAAATATCTCAGTTATGCTCATCTACTCTGCCAGGAGGTTGTGCAGTGTACTGTGCAGCATGTAGTATATCATGCAGTAAAGTGGAAAAAAAAATCTTAAACCAGTCAGGTGCAGTGGCACATGCCTATAATCCCAGTACATACACTGAGTTCAACCTCTAGTACCACAAGAAAAAAACAAAAAGAAGAGAAGGGGAAGGAAAAGGAGGGGGAGGGGGGAACAGTGGCATGGTATCACAAACTAGGCATGGTGTCACACCCTCGTAATCCCAGTACTTGGGAGACTGAGACAGGAGGATCACAGGTGGATCACAGGTTCACAGCCAACCTCAGCTACTTAGTGAGGCCCTGTTTCAAAATAAAGAATAAAAAACAGGGCTAGGGGTGTAACTTGGAGGTAGGATGCCCCTGGGTTCAATCACACACACACACACACACACACACACACACACACACACACACAGAATTAGTTGTCCCAATATTTCATCCTCTCAAATGTCTATTCCTCCGGAACTCTCCTATTTTCCTTCTTTTTTTCTTTCTTTCATGTGTGGGGGGGGGCACCGGGGACGGAACCCAGGGTCTTCTACCTCCGGGTTACACCCCAACTTATTTTATTTGCTTTTGGAAATGGGGTCTCCCTAAGTTGCTGAGAGCCTCACTAAGTTGCTGGGGCTAGCTTTGAATGTGGGATGCTCCTATCTCGGCTTCCCAAGTACTGGGATTACAGGACGGCTTGGTAGTGAGGATTGAACCCAGGAGCATTCTACATCCAAGCTATACCCCCAGTCCTCTTTATTTTTATTTTGAAACAGGGTCTCCCTAAATTGATAAGAGTCTCACTACTTGCTGAGGCTGTCCATGAACCCGTGATCCAACTGTCTCAGCCTCCCGTTTCTAGGATTACAGTCCTGCACCACCAGGGTGCTGCTAGCCTTTCCATTTCAAGCAAGTATTCTTGGGCAGCACTGGGGCTGGGGCCGGCCTGAAGAACAGGGATGTGGTGAATTGAACGAGTGTGCAGGAGGCTGCACATGAGCCATGAAGGGCAAGACTTACAAGGAGGGAGCAGGCCCAGGACACCATGTGGTTTTGACAGAAGCTAGAAATTCATACTTTCATATGAAATGGTAGCTCTCCACCCCCCCCCAAATTCCCAAACAACAAAATTATAATTTGGACCAAATTGACCCACAACTTAAAAGGTAGCTACTTCTGCTTTTGACTTAAAAGAAACTTTAGCTTGACTACAGAAACAGAACTGATGGGATTTAATCCAGGAAAGGATTTTAGAAAACATGCACTTTATTTCAGGGGAAAAGGAAACTGGAATTCAGAGAGGGCCTATGGCTTTGGAGCAAGGAACAAATACTTTTGGGGACTAATTACTATGCAAGACAGAGGTGAGGCATGGCCTGTCCTCTAGCGGAAAAGACCACTTGGAGCTACTGGAAGGCAGCTCAATCCATGCCTGTCCATAACAGAGATTGGACAAGGTTCAGACATGGAGCAAGGGATGGGGGAGGGGGCAGTGGGCTCTGTCACTTAACACCTCTTCAGATCATATAAATCTTTCGCTTTTTATTTTAAAAAAATTTTTTAAACCGGGCATGGTGGCACACGCTTGTAATCCCAGTATTTGGGATGCTGAGACCAGAGGATCCGGGTTCTCTGCCAACCTCCGCAACTTAGTGAGACCCTGTTTCAAAATAAAGAATAAGAAGAGGGTTGGCCGGGCGTGGTGGCGCACGCTTGTAATCCCAGCATTCGGGAGGCTGAGACCGGAGGATCCGGGTTCGCGGCCAGCCTCAGCTGCTTAGTGAGGCACTCTGCAACTTAGTGAGACCCGGTTTCAAAATAAAGAATAAAAAATAGGGCTGGGGGTATAGCTCGGAGATAAAATGCCCCTGAGTTCCATCCCCAGTACCGCAAAAAAAAAAAAAAAGAAGAGGGTTGGAGGTATAGCTCGGAGGTAGAATGCCCCTGGGTTCAATCCCCAGTACTAAAAAAAAAAAAAAAAAAAAAAAATTAAAGGTTGGGAGTGTCACTTGAAGGTATAATTCACCTAGGTTCAATCCTAGTACCAAAATAAATAAAATAGCCGGGCAGGGTGGCACACGCTTGTATTCCCAGCATTCGGGAGGCTGAAACTGGAGGATCCAGGTTCGCGGCCAACCTCAGCTACTACCTAGTGAGGCACTCCACAACTTAGTGACACCCGATTTCTTTTTTTTTTTTTTTTTTTTTGCGGTACTGGGGATAGAACTCAGGGGCGTTCTACCTCCGAGCTATACCCCCAGCCCTATTTTGTATTCTTTATTTTGAAACCGGGTCTCACTAAGTTACGGAGTGTCTCACTAGGTAGCTGAGGCTGGCTGCGAACCCGGATCCTCCGGTCTCAGCCTCCCGAATGCTGGGATTACAAGCGTGCGCCACCACGCCCGGCTTGTGAGACCCGGTTTCAAAATAAAGAATAAAAAATAGGGCTGGGGGTGTAGCTCGGAGGTAGAATGCACCTGAGTTCAATCCCCAGTACCGCAAAAATAAGTAAATAAATAAATAAATAAATAAAATTTAATTAAATGCTGTGGCACAGCCAAGACAGCCCTGGAAAGCAGAAAGACAAGGTACAGTCCTGGCTCAGCTTTTCATTAGTTAAAGGAGGAGGTAAATATGTAAACAAGTGAAGTTAGACTAGAAAGAGGCTTAGTGCTTGGCCAGTTTGGTAATTCTAGGGCATTTTATGGAAGATTTCACTGAAGTTCAAAGAAAGAAGCTATCATTGCAGGCAGGAAACCCTAGGGAAGACTTGGTGGAGGAGCTGCAGATTAGATTAGGCCCTAAAGGATGGGAAGGATTAAGTAGCGGTGGGGAATGGATGGAATGAAGTGGGGAGTTTTAGCAAAAATTTAAGGAAAAGAATGCACCCTGGAGATGTGCTAAGGTGCAAAGCCAAAGCAAAGCAGGTTCCCACAGGACTTAGGGGATCTCATCGCATCTCTACATAGGAAGCCAGGACATAGGAAGACAAGGGAGGTGCTGAGGGTTTAAGAAATGCAGGAAGCTTTTCATCTTTTCTTTTGGGGGACTTGCTGGGGTCTCAGCAAGAGATGTTGCAGCAGGGGTGGAAAACCTGCCTGGTGGAGATCTTGAAATTTTTTTTTTAAGGTGGGGGTACCCGGGCACTTTTTTTTTTTTTCCCCGGAACTGGGGATTGAACCCAGGGGCATTCTACCTCCAAGCTACACCCCCACCCCTATTTTTTATTCTTTATTTTGAAACAGGGTCTCACTAAGTTGCGAGAGCCTCACTAAGTAGCTGAGGCTGGTGGAGAACCTGTGATCCTCCTGTCTCGGCCTCCCAAGTACTGGGATTACTAGCGTGTACCACCACACCCAGCTTCCCCCAGCACTTTTTTTTTTTAGCGGTACTGGGGGTTGAACTCAGGGCATTCTAGCTCCAAGCTATACCCCCAGCCCTATTTTTCATTCTTTATTTTGAAACAGAGTCTCACTAAGTTGCGGAGTGCCTCACTAGGTAGCTGAGGCTGGCCATGAACCCGGATCCTCCCATCTTGGCCTCCCAAATGCTGGGATTACAAACATGCACCACCACGCCCGGCTACCCAGCACTTTTTGGGTTTTGGTTGTTTTTGTTTTTTGTGGTACTGGGGATTGAACTCAGGGGCATTCTACCTGCAAGCTATACCCCCAGCCCTATTTTTTATTCTTTATTTTGAAACAGGGTCCCACTAAGTTGCAGAGTGCCTCACTAGGTAGCTGAGGCTGGCTTCGAACCTGGATCCTCCAGTCTCAGCCTCCCAAATGCTGGGATTACAAGCGTGCACCACCTTGCCCGGCTCCCCAGCACTTCTTATGTTTTGTTTTCAAACAGGGTCTTGCTCAGTTGCTGAGGCCCTAGGTTGCTGAGGCAGGCCTCAAACCTGGATCCTCTTGTGTCGGCCTCCCAGGTAGTCATTACAGGCGTGCTCCACCAAGCTTGGCTTCCTCAGCCTGTTTCTTTTTTAGTTTTTAGGTTTTTTTTTTTTTTTTTTTTTTTTTTTTTTTTTTTTTTTTTTTTTTTTTTTTTTGTAAACAGAAACTCAAGGAGTCAATCCTTTATTTCTTCATCAACCCTCGACTGAGTTTTGTTCTTTTCCCAATATGGTGTCAGGAATCTGGATCTGCACTACGTGTCCGGTCTCCAGCCCCCTGAGGTCACCTGCTCTTTAGCACTGCTTGGCGGATGCGGCACAGGCCGGGACACAAGAACTCCAGAGGTGGTGGCACTGACACCCTCAGGAGCTTCTGTAGAAGGTTTCCCAGTTTTTACTACATTTCCATAGCTCATATTACAGGGTAATAGTCAAATCTTATCAATGAAAAATTTAGTAAATACCCATATGATGGCATTCCGCAGAACATCGTAAGATGGATAACTTTAGCCCATTGGGCCAGAAACACTGTAACAGAGCAGTTATCATGTTCCCCGAATCCTCACCCACAACATTTTTCTTTCCAGCCCAGAATGCGGGTGGTTGGAGCCTGGGTTTCACCTCTGCTGCAGCTTCGGTCCCACCTCGCTCCCCACCGCCTTCAGCTCTCGATTGGAAGAGAACCAGAAACTAGAGGACCACTGTTAAAACCAATCACGCCACATCAGAACCACTTTGCTGAATTACCAGCACTTGGTATTTACCTTTCGATTTGAAAACCCACTCTTAAACCTAGGGCTTCGCCAGAGACCTTTCTTCTCCCCCTAGACCAAAACGGTTCCTAGGAGAACTCCTCCCCCCACAAGAAGGTATTCCAGTGACCAATTATGCACATAACTACTCATTTTCACATGCAAATATATTGTCCATTATCCTTTTGTTTTGTTTTGGTTTTACAGTGGTGGGGGGGGAAGGCCTCCAGCCCACCTGCTAAGCAAGCTACTCCACTGAGCCCCAGCTCCTTATTATCCTTTTGTAGATTTGAATGTGACTTTTACATTTAAAGTCCAGTGGCTGGGTTTTGAGACCCCAGCCTGTGGGGTAGGGATTAAGATTCGGTTTCTAATTATCATTTCATTTTGGTGCTAATGTGCTTTTTCCTTATTAGTGCCACTCTCTGGCCCCAAACCAGATTAAAAGAAATTCCTTTCATTTGCTTGTTTTCAGAGATACAAAAGAATTTCTCACTTTGCAAATCCCCTGGTTAGTGTTGGGTAAAGAATGTATCACCTCGAGAGTTGCTACCCTTCAGTAGTTAGAAATTCCTCAAACTTTAAAGATGCATTTGGTGTTGCTTTTTTCTCTTTAGGAAATTTAAACGTAAAATCTGTTGCCCTGAGTCTGCTACCATTTTTAATTGCTCTCAATTCCTGAAATAACAGAATGCAAATAGAAAGTTGTCTTAGGGATTTTGCAAATATGTGACTACAGTTGTAGTCCTCATGATTGCTTAAAATTGGATATTTGAACATATCTGAAGCATTTGCAGAAAAATAACAAAGTATATCATTTTTTGTCACCCAATAAGTCAAAATTAGTATTAATGAACTTCACCCGGCTTTCCTGATTATGTGTGATGAAAATTCATTACATCATTCAAAGCCGGACATGGTGGCAAAAGCTTGTAATCCCAGCATTTGGGAGGCTGAGACCGGAGGATCTGGGTTCTAGGCCAGCCTCAGCTACCTAGTAAGGCACTCCACAACTTAGTGAGACCCTGTTTCAAAATAAAGAATAAAAAATAGGGCTGGGGGTATAACTCGGAGGTAGAATGCCCCTGAGTTCAATCCCCAGTACCACAAAAAAAAATTATTTACATCATGCAAATCTATGATGAAGTTATAAAAATGAACACTTTCATTTAGATTGTTTTATTTGTTCCTATTTCACAAATCTTCAGATAAAACAATGTTATTTAATAATAAAATATCCACATAAACTAAAAAGTATGCTATCTGTATTGCTTTAATATAAGAAAGATAGCCAGGCATGGTGGTGCAAGCTTGTAATCCCAGCATTTGGGAGGCTGAGACTGGAGGATCGGGGTTCGCGGCCAGCCTCAGCTAGCTAGTGAGGCACTCCACAACTTAGTGAGACCTAGTTTCAAAATAAAGAATAAAAAATAGGGCTGGGGGTATAGCTCGAAGGTAGAACCCCCCTGAGTTCAATCCCAGTACCCAGTACCACAAATATATATATATGAAAGATAACAATGTCTTTATCAAAATATTATGAATGTTACAGAGAGGTCAGTATTCAAAAAGGCATTTTTCAGCCAGGTGTGGTGGTGCACTCATGTAATCCCAGTACTAAGGAGGCTGAGACATCAGGATCGAGGGTTCGTGGCCAAGCTCAGTAGCTTAGTGGGGCCCTCCACAACTTAGTGAGATACAGTTTCAAAATAAAGAATAAAATACAGCTGGGAGTATAGCTCAAAGGTAGAATGTCCCTGGGTTCAATCTCCAGTACCACACACACACACACACACACACACACACACACACACACAAAAAGGCATTTTTCTAACCCCTAAGTTATCTCTGCTACACCAACAGTTCAAATAATATTTTATTTGGACTCTCCTTTTATTTGTATTATATATAAGAGCTCAAAAAGCAGTTTCTTGTTTTGTATTTGCAGTGCTGAGGATCAAATCCAGAGAACATGATAGATAACCTCTCTCTCACTGAACTACAGCCACAATTTCCATTGAATTTAAATATAAATAATGCTGTATTAAATATATTTTGAAACTTTTTTTTTCTTTACTGGGGATCAAACTCAGGGACTTGCAGATGCTAGGTAAGCACTCTACCACTGAGCAACACTCCCAGCCCCACACTTAAGATTAGTATAATTTTTCTTTTTTTTTTTTTTTTTTTTTTTTTTTTT
>PVLC010044821.1:0-11902 GCA_004027655.1 Graphiurus murinus | reverse complement strand
AGGGACAGAGAGAAAAGGTGAGGATGGGTAGGGAAAGAGGTGACAAAGGGGCAGATGCTGGGGAAGGTAGAGGGAAGACACAGAAATGACCCACACATACACTTTGAAGGGCAAGGACACAGGAAAAGGCAGGGGCATCAGAGAAAGACCACTTACCTTCTTTTGTTCATCAAAGTAAGAGCTGATGTCTATCAACCTTGTTCTAGGTCCTGCCCCTCATTGAATGGTTCACAATCTCATTTAGATCTTACAGCATCTTCATTTTAACAGAGAAGTGAGAGACTAAGCCTAACCCAGCTAATCAGTTTGCCCAACATCACTGATTAGTAAGAGGCAGGACTAGAACCTGAACCCCACTATCTCTGACTCCAGAGCTTGAACTCATAACACTGGCCCATCCTGCTTTCCTGCCAGTCACTCCTGTCAGCAAGGGAATGTCACTATTTCACTTAAGGCCAACTTAGCATTTAACGTGGTCTCATGGCTGACTTAGAATGATGTGTTCCCCACACACAGCAGACAGGCACCTACCTACTCACTGGCTCACCTCCTGATGGCAATCAGGAAGACTTGGTGAGGAAAATTCAAAACAATGCATAATATAAATAGGAAGTCCTTTGTGTTGAATGAGACACCCAGGGACAGTTGTTTCAGCTCCCTAGTTACCTCTGGCTTAGTCTAATGTTGAAATGAACTCTTGTTCCTTCTGAGAGCAAGCTCATCCCCACACACCCCTAGATGACCACCTCTTGACTAAGGTTTGTGACTACCCCTAACTACCCACATCACATTTTCTCAATGTGATCCCTATTGGAAAGCCAGAGATAGCCTCATTGTTGGATACCTCACCTGGGATCATGGGAATTATGGTGAAGATCATGGAGCTGTGATATGAAGATGCCCCTTTAGGGGTCTTTCACCTGGGGGTCATTTCCAGGTCTGACATGTCAGCTGTAGGACTTATGAGGAAGCTTGGGAAGGTCTGCAATAGACCCTATACACTAGTCTCCAAGGTGTCTGCATTGTCTCTGGATCTTTTCTTGTTTCAATGCAGGGATATTCTAGGGGTTTAGAATCAGTCAGACTCAGGTTCAAATTCTGCCTCTGCCATTTATTGACCGGGGAACAGCGGGACCTGTTGCTCACCTTCAGAACTATAGCAGCCTCTCCTGTAAAGGAGAATCACAATCCTGGATATGGAGGTTCATATGAGCTGGCACTCACAAACCACCAGCACAGGGCCTGGAACACTGTGGTGTTCACTCACTGTGAATTCTCCTGCCTACCATTTGTTATTTACTGCTGTAGAAAATATCGTCCCAAACCTTAGTGGCCCTGAGGACCATGCATGTTGGCCATGAAGAGCTTTAGTGATCTTTGCTTCAATAACGACCATTTATTTGCTCAGGGTTCTGCAGTCTAAAGTAGGCTCAGCTGAGTGGTTCTTTCATTGGTCTCACCTAGGGTTGCTGATGCTTTCAATCCTCCTAACAAAAGGCTCCACTGGGGCTGGAATCCAAGATGGCTTCCCTCATATGTCCGGCACCTGGGCTGGAATGGCTGGAATAGTTAGGCTGTGGCCAGGAGTCTCTTTCTATGAGGCCTGGCCATCAGGGTCAATTTTGAGGTATGCAACATGTACACTGACACAGGACCCCATGACCAGAAGGGCTGGTGCTTGATTTAATACACTGTTATCACTACCTTGAAATTCTTAATAATTTTTACATAAGGGACCCTGCATTTTCATTTTACACTTAGCCTTGCAAATTATTGAGCCAGCCCTATGCCAGATCTCTTTCCATAGTGGCTCAGAGCTCCAAAAGGGTAAAAACAGAAACTGGCAGGCTTAAGATCTGGGATAGAGCCAGATATGGTGGCATACCCTTGCAATTCTAGTGCTTGGGAGCCTGAAACAGGAGGATCACAGATTTGAGGCCAGAGTGGGGTAACTTTTTTTTAATAGTACTAGGGATTGAAGTCAGGGGCATTCTTCCTCTGAGCCAATCCCCCAGGCCTATTTCATTTTTTAAACTTGAACAGGGTCTCACAAGTCACTGAGTGTCTCACTCAGTTGCTGAGGCTGGCTGTGAACATGTGATCCTTCTGTTTCAGTTTCCCAAGTACTGAGATCATGGGCATGTACCACCATACCCAGCTAGGGTGCGGTAACTTAGGTAGACCTTATTTCAAAATAAATAATAAAAATAAGGCTGTGGATATAGCTCATAGGTAAAGTGTCCTTGGTTTCAATCTCCAAAACACACACAAACACAAACACACACACACACACAAAAAAAAAAAAAAAAAAAAAAAAAAAAAAAAAAAAAAAAAAAAAAAGAGAGAGAGAGAGAGAGAGAGAGAGAGAGAGAGAGAGAGAGAGAGAGAGAGTACAAGCGAGCGCTGGCATACTGGGATGGAACTGGTCTAGTATCATTTCACTGCATTTTATGGGCCACAGCAATTCACAAACCATCTCTCACACAAGAGAAGGAACAGGCAAGTCAGCCATCGCCTGACTTCCATTTCCTGCTTTTGTCATTTCCAGGAGCAAATGGGTCCTGTGTCTTGCCTCTCTGGGGTGACATTGACAACTTCCTTGGTCAGCAGCCATGGCTTGGAGCGGGGGGATCACTCAGAAGAGACAAGGGGCAGTGGGTAAATTGAACAACTTTATCAGTCATTTAGGAAGTGCCAAGAATTCTATGCAAGACAGCTTCTGTGTCTATGGGGTGTGAGAGCCTGAGAGAGATGACTGCCTTCCTTTCAATCATATAAGGACATGTCTCATGAACTCCAGTGAAGTAGGGATTGGGGATGAGGGGAATCAGAGATTCATTCTTACCGTTCCTTGTTGTCTGGGGACTCAGTCCCAGTCTTTGCTGGTTGGCTCACATATCTTCATGTGCCAGCAACACCCACTTACCATGAATGCCAGTTAACCTCACTGAATAGCTGAATGAAAAGGGGCCAGAAATTGAGACTTTATCTTACGTGGTTTGGTCCCACTTCAGAGAAGGTGGAAAATGTAGGCTCTTGGAAGAAGAGTTTCTTCCATGGATAGAGCCATGTCTTGATCTCTCTCCTGAGTGCGCCCCTGCCTCCATCTGCCCTACCTTTCCTCTTTACAATCAATCCTGGGTCCTTACCTCAATCTTGGGAAACACTCTCTATCCCCCAGTATATGGCTCCCCTCCTTGTTTGCTTCTTGGTTCCCTCTTGAGAATCCCACTGCTAGCCTTAGCTAGTGCTATGACTTTCCCCCACCCAGGTTTGCTGGCTCTGAAAGGCAAGGGGTGAATGAGGTTCAGTCCTGTAGATGGAGGAAACGGTAGGTGATCAGAGACCAGGGAAGGTACCCACCAGTGAGAGCTGTGGCAGATTAATTTGTTACCTAGGAAATGCTTTTGCTTTAACAAAATGAGCTTATTTCCTAGTGAGAACACAATCTGATGTTATACGGCCAGTTCCCTGCAAAACAATAGGGCCTTAGGACCAGAATCACATTAACTGTGCAGTGCTCTTTGGACAACCCAGGGTGTCCTGGTATGCATTTGGATAAGAACTTCCAAATCTTCAATTATCTTCCCTGATTAACAAAAAAAAAAAAAAAAAAAAAAAGGATAGTTCCTGCCCTCAAGGAACTTCCAGTTAAGTAGAAGGGACAATACTATCCAGAAATAAAACAGGAGCTTAAAAAGTCAGTAAGTGGTGGGAGGGAAAGGGAAGGAAGATCAGCCTCTGGCTGGGCTCCAGGTTGGAGCACAGGTGTAATAGAGGGCAGAGCCTCCTCCTCCTACCCTCCCCCAGAGCCGAGTGCACACAGAGCCCTCACTGAAGCAGGGGTGCTCTCTTAGGACAGACCTGGGTCTTGTTCCCTCATCTCTGTGGAAAAGGCTTTTGGGCTTGTGGTCCACCGGTGTGGATTTGCCATGAGCAGAGTTTATGGAGCATCAGAGAAAACAAGGATTGGCTTGGGTGAAACCCTCTGGTGTCCTCAGTAGACCCTCCCCCCCATTCCTTTCACTTTATTACACATATACATTTAATTACACTTTCTGGGTTTCCAACTGGAGGGGAGGCAGGAAGGACATTTTAGGACTGTGCCCATTTGCCATGGTTTTTTACTCGATTCCTTCTTTGACTTCTCTTTGCGAAGCTTTAAAACTCTTGAGAATAAAAGCCCTCTAGCCTCCCTGGAGCCCCCTCTCACAGCTGCACACCTCCATTTTCAAATTCCCAGCCACTGCTGTATTGATGGCAGCATGTTTCTGCACTGTACACATGCACATTAGAACTGCATAGGTGCCTGATTTCTCTAAGCTCCATTTAAACGGCTGTGCTTGCCCCGGGAACCCTTCCTTCAATTCTCAATTGGTCAAGTCCCTTGAGTTTCTTAATTGATTGCTAAGTTCCACACAATTCTCTTTACAAACTTTTTGCTTAATATGCATGTAGCGGCATTCAAGTCCCTCCTGCAAAGTTGGAGTCCAGGGAGTAGAGCAGGGAAGGCTGTAGACAAACGCCAGGCTTCTGACCCAGCCACGTCAGTTCAATTACTGCAAATCTGTCATGGTTGCCAACTCCTCTCGTTCTTCCTTATTATGAGCTGGGAAACTTACCAGCCAGTGGCTTCATTTCAAGTGGAAGTCTGTGTGTTTTGATTGCCTCAGGGGGCACTTCTAGGCTCTGGGGACACAGGTGGGCTGTTGCACTCCATGTATTTACCTTCCAGAAAAATGCATTGGAAACACACTGTGCACGAGGAGATAGGGAAGCTAATCAGGTTGGGTTTCCAGGCGCCACTGTATACCTTCTTGGTTCCTCTGATGCCCTCTCTCCCTTTGACCCTGAGGCCCTTGATGTTGGCTTTTGCCAGACAATAAAAACTGGCACTGCAAGTGAAATAGACTAGGCGTTTATTTACTGGGAAGTCAGGTCTCTGTCCCACCTGTACCTTTGGCCTGATTTTTATTAATGTTGCCAGCAGCAGGTGCAATGTGTAAGGGTGCTGTCTAAACTTTCTGGAAGTGTCAGGTGTAAGTACAGCTATATTACATTTAATATACAGCTATATTACACTTTTGACTTTCCAAAACAAATTCCCATGTGTAATTATCTCATTTGATTTCCTTAGGAGGTTGGAAGGTAAAGCAACTCTTTTTTCTTTTTTTCTGGTACTAGGGATTGAACTCAGAGGCATTCTTCTTTGGAGCCACATCCTCAGCCCTTTTGATTTTTTAAAATTTTAAATAGAGTCTTGATAAGTTGTTGAGGCTGACCTTGAACCTGTGATCCTCCTATCTCAGCCTCCCAAATCCTGGAATTATAGGCATGCGCCATCATGTCCAGTTAGTGGAGCAACTCTTATTCCTCTTTCACAGTGAAAAAATTCTGAAGTTCAGAATAGTGCAGTGATTGGCTAGAACTGTAAGACTATGAAGTGGAAGAGCAAACCAGGATTTCTGATTCTTAGTCCAAAGACTTTTGGCAGTTAGACTTTTTAAATATCTCACTAATAACCCCAGTAATCCTGTTGGGTAACAGAACAATTTGTTCATCCACGTTATATTCCTCTTTGCATAAAGGAACTAATGAGGGATGGGAGGGGACTGGATTCTCAATTTTTTTTAAAGCTATATAACACCTGAAAAACTACTCTCTTATCCACACTTCCAGTGATGTGCCACCTTTCAATGTGTGGGAAAAACAGTAAAGGTAAAAAACACGGTGGTCAAGCTAATGCCACAAAAATGTTCTTCAAAGTAGGAACTGGGATGGATTCAGCAACCTCACTTCAGAGAGAACAATACTCCTGAAGATATGCTGTAGCATTCAGGATTTCAGGATGAGGATTGCAAACCTTTCTCCAAATGGTTTTCATCCAAGGCTATGCTGCATTTCCTCCAGTAATTTCATGACTAAAGACTTACTATCAGAGACTTAGTTTTTAATCAGGTTCTGGGAGGTTGGCTTAAGATGATTAAAGACAGGGTCTGGAATGGTTCAAGAGAAGGCAGTAGAAAAGGGAAAAATCCTCTTAACTCTTGCCTGTGCATTAATGATATATAAAGTCAAGCAAATGGAAAGCCATTCCTCTGGGATCAACTAATCCATTGTCTGTCCTCCTTGGCTCCTGCTTTTTGCCCAGAATGATGAAAAAGGAAGAGTCTGGCAGAAGTCATCATCGATGGGCACCTTCATTTATTACTTTGGTCACTAACAAGCATTCATTAAACACCTGCTATGCTCTAGGCACTAGGAATACAGGGCTGAGTAAAAGTCACGATTTTGATGCTTGTTTTTTTTCTACTCAAACTTCGCTGTATTCCATTTCCCTGTTGCCTTCACTCTCCCTCACCCTCCAGCTCTATAGTTCTGATTTTTGATCATTTGTACCATTTCTCACAAGTCACTCCACTAGTGACTTAAATTACTAGTACAGCAAAACATCCACATCCTTATCTTCTCTGGTCCCCACTCTCCTCCAGGACAGGAGAAGTCCTGCGTCTTCCTTCTTCACACACTGCATATCTCCTCCTGGGAATGGTCCTGCCAGCCAGGGGCTGTGGACATCACATAAATTAGTATAAATTAGTTAGTAAATCTGCTCTCCACATAAGGTCCTTCTTCTGAATGCAGTTCCTCTAAAGTAAAATGCGCTGCAGTGAGTCCTGTGATTTAACTGCCTTTTCCCTTTTGTCCTGGTTCCCTGAGGACCCATCCCCCTATATCAGCCTTCACTCATAGCTCAAGCAAAGAGCCTTGGTTAACATGAGCCATTCTGATCAGAGAGAACCCAAAGAATTCTTCCATGGGCAATTCATAGAAGGGGTGTGTGTGTGTGTGTGTGTGTGTGTGTGTGTGTGTATTACTGGGGACTGAACCCAAGGGGCAGTCTACCTCTAAGCTACAACCCAGCCTCTCACTAAGTTGTGGAGTGTCTCACTAAGTTGCTTAGGCTGGTCTTGAACCTGCAATCCTCAGGTCTCGGCTTTCCAAGTACTAGGATTTCAGGAATGTACCACCATGCCTGGCTCCAGAGCTCTCCTCTTTTTGGGGCTCTGTATTCTGAGGTCCTGAGGCTCACAATGTGGATGAATCTAGAATCTTCAGGGACCACTGTTGAAAGCCTAAGGGTGGTGCCAACCAAGAGAAAGCAGAGATGGAAAATAGACTCAGGATGGGTCTTGAATCAAGCTGAGTCTGAATCAGTATTGTCTCTGAATGATTTTTTTCTAGTGCTAGAAATAAATCCAGGGCCTTGGAATGCTAGGCAAGCACCCTACCATTAAGCTACATTCCCATCCCTTGTATTTATTTGTTTTATTCATTTATTATTTATTTACTTGTGGTACTGGGGATTGAATCCAGGGACATTCTACCTCTGAGCAACACTCCAAGCCCTATTTTATTTTTAGTTTGAAATAGGGTTTCACTAAGTTGTGGAGGGCCTTGTTAGGTTGATGAGGCTGGCTGTGAACCTGTGATTCTCCTGTCTCAGCCTGCCAAGTACTGGGATTACAGGCGTGCATCACTGCACCCAGTTTATTTATTTTATTTTGAGAAAATTCTCACTAAATTGCTCAGGCTGACCTTGAACTGGTGAGCTTCCTTCCTCAGACTCCTGAGGAATTGGAATTACAGGTGTGCATCATCACACCTAGTTTGATAACTGGTTTCTAAAAATTAGAATATGGGGGATGTCAGGGTGTCTGAATTTGGGGCTGGGTCATAAAAGACACAACCACTTTTGCCTTGTTTCTGTTGATTCGCATACCTTAGGGGAGAGAAGCCGCCATGATATGTAGATATAGACGGGGTGGAAGAGGCCTCAAGGCTTACAAAGGATTAGTGATGTAGCAAACTGGAGTTCTGGCTATGCCAGAATATATATATCAAGCCGTCTAGGGAAAGATTCACATGGCAATCAACTGATATCTCCCATCAATAGTGTGAGCCAACTTTCCACTGATACAAGTGGACTGCTCTGACCAACCTCTTGGCTGCAACCACCTGCAAAGCCCCAGGTGAGACTGCCCAGCTAAGCCACTCTCGAATTCCTAACCCACACGAGCTGGGTAAGATATTTGTTGTTTTAAACTGATGAGTTTGAGAGCTATTTGTTATCCCTCAATAGATAATTTTTATACTAATGATGTGGAAAAGATTGGAGGCATTATCTGTGTGTGTGGAGGTGGGGGGTACTGGGGATTGAACTCAGGGGCATTCTACCTCCAAGCTATACTCCCAGCCCTTTTTATTTTTATTTTTTGTTTTGAAACAGGGTCTTGCTAGATTGCTGAGAGTATCACTAAGTTTCCAAAGTTGTCCTCAAGCCTGTGATCTTCCTGTCTCAGTCTTCCAAGTAGCGTGTCACCATGCTCTGTGGGAGGTATTATCTTAAGTACAAAAAAGAAGACTCGGTATTTATACTCTGAACATCCCAAGAATTCTGGGAATATATTTAGAACCTTTAGGGCTTTTTTTCTTTATAAAATGATACATAATCAATAGTAGCTTTACAGCATTTGAGATAACAGCACTTAAAAATACATTCAAAGCAAAATAGAGGTTCCCTGTCTTTGAAAACATACTTGTAACCATAATTACCAATGACAGCTTTAAAAGTCTGCTTTATTTTTTGTTTATTCACTTATTTGTGATACTGTATATTGAAGCCAAGGGCATTCTACCAGAACTACACCCCAGCCCTATTTTATTCTATTTTTAACAAACAGAATTCTATTTACTCTATTTTGAACAGAGTCTCACTAAGTTGCTGAGGCTGGCATCAAACCCGCGATCCTCCTGTCTCAGCATCCCAAGTACTGGGATTGTAGGTGTGTGCCACTGCACCCAGCTTACTTTTCAACACTGAGTTGTCAAAGTAATAAAACAGAAGTTGTAGAAGGAAACATTTTGCTAGCAATTCCTATTCCAAGTTTAGTATCAGTCAAGGTCACCAATTGTACTAAAATATATATAATTTAATTCTCAAATAATCACTTTGTTCATCTTTATCCAAAAGTACAGGGTCAAAAGAATCCAAAGTTGGATATATTTTGCAACAGACAGCACAGTATTCTGAAACAAAAGCAGAGATATTATCCTTATATAAAAATATATTTGGTCCCAGAGAGGAGAAAAAAAAAGAGAGTAAACAAGAGCAAACATAAGGAGAAAAAAGAAAAGAAAAGAAAAAAGCTAAACATTATAGAAGAGTTGCTTCCATTCAAATGGATGCAGTATCAGTTCTTTTTGGCTGAGTGCTGAGTACCGTGTATCTCCTAAATCAGTGCTTTGAGAGTGTTCCTCTATAAATGCATGTTAAATTAACTTAACAGTAACAATAAAGCAAAAATAACTATACAACAATTAGTCTACCATTACAGAAAGCAAAACAAGTTCACAAATAATCCATTCCCAAATATCCAATCATCATAATATTGAGATTTTGAGTAAGGCCTCCCCTTATGGATTTATTGAAAATGTTTCCCGCTTTGATGAGTTTACCCTCCCTTTCCATAAAGAGGGACAGGTGAAGTTCATTTAGAATGGGTTGGAGGACAACTTCTCCACTTTTCCTTGTGCAATCTGAGTTTATCCTGTAGATTCAAATATAGGGGGAGGAAGTCACTTCTTGGCGGGGCAGTGACTAGCTGCTTGGCAGGTGCAGCTGTTTCTGCTTGGTTTTGTACAACCAACATTGGTGAAAACATGCTTTAATAAATATGCAGTCTCAGTCCCATTCCCCACCCTGGTCCACCCCGCCCACCTAGTAGGGTCAAAATCTGGTTAGAGTGCATTTGGGTATAATTCTGTGGTCCCTTGGCTTCTGAAGCTTTCAGAATGCTGCCTGGGCAGGGAGTGTGCAGCCAGTCCTGGGTGGCAGCTGTCCTGTGTTTTAAGTACCAGCGAGTCCTTCTCCAGGTCACTAGGCCTCAAGGGTGATGATGGCTTTTCTTAGCTGCCCTGTGACAACTGGGTTTCACATTTCCTGAAACTAGATCTGTGGAAGGAGTCCCTGAAACGGAGAGGGGGTGGGGAGAACACAGAAGAAAGGTTCATTAGCTTTTTAAAGAGAGTGAGGTTGAGGATACCACTCACCAGAAAAGGACATAAATCCCGGAGAAGTCAAGAGAGAGAGAGAGAGAGTCCGAGGCCCCTTCCTGTTGTGTCAACCAAACACCATCCCAGGTCATACTTCGCCCCAGGAAGGCCACTGGCACGAGGCCGACATGGAGGGGCTGGGAGGGGCCAAGGGAGGACAGGAAGGACGGAAGCTGAACCAGGCACACTCAGGTGGCCACTCTGGTCTGGGCCCCAGGCCCACCCTGGAAGTTTCTGCCCCCCAGAGCAGCAGAGCTGCCTAAGATGCTGAGCCCCAAGAGCTCTCTCATGACCAGGAAGAGGCCCCTTCTTACCTCTTTTGACTCTCAACTCTGAATATGGGCTTGTAGAGTTCTGGGATTTTCCGCTCGATCATTGGCCTGAGGTTCTCTTTCAGCTTGTTATAGTTCTTTTTGAGTTCCAGCTGATACTCCCTCTGGTCTGCCGTGATGAGACGCTTGTTCTTCTCCACGGCCTCACCACATCTGAGATGAAAATATCAGGGTCGGTAGAATAAGGTTCTATTTCATACTAGTTTGAAGTGTACAGAAATTTGGGGAGGATGATAGTGTTTAACACACACACACACATATATGTATGTATGTATATGTATTTTGGTACTAGGGACATAGGGACAGAACCGGGATGGGGGTGGGGGAGGATTCTACCTGTAATCTACATTCCCAGCCCTGTTTTATTTTTTTTATTTTGAAACAGGGTCTTGCCAAGTTGCTGAGGGCCTTGCTAAGTTGCTGAGGCTGGCCTCAAACCTGCGATCCTCTAGTCTGGGTTTCAGCCTCCCACGTACTGGGATTACAGGCCCAGGCCTGGTGTGTTTAACTTTTCTTGAGCACCTGTAAGAGTGTTTTCAAACTTGGTGGCCTACCAGGATTACCTGTGGAGTTTCTGGGCTTCTCTTCAGACTTCATGAGTCAGCATTGCTAAGAGATAGCACCCTAAAATCTGTTTGAAAAACTGCCCAGGTGATATCAGTGACTCCCACGCCAGAATAGAGAAGTGCTGGCTTGCTATGTGCCATCAGGGTTTTATACACGTTATCCCTTTAATTTTCCAACAACCCTGGAAAGTCAGATATCATCTCTATTTTGTCCCTGAAGCTTAGAAATGTTAGGACATCTGCCCAAGGTAACATTGTGAGGAACTGGTAGATCTAAGAAGCAAACTCAAATCACTGCAGAATGGATCCTGTGCCACTTTTAAAACCTCCCTGTGATTTGTGACAACATGGCAGAAGGAGCAGATGCCATTCAGTCCTCTCAGCAAAAATGTGTTGGAAGAGAAAGGGAAGTCCAGGTGCCAGAAATGGAGAGAGAATCAAAGCCAGGGTGATAGCAGGAGTTGGTGCCATGGCAACTGTGACTCCGATGGCCCACTAGGACTTTATGATTGCATGTCGGCTCTAGAGACCGGATGGAAGAGGCCTCAAAGCTTACAAAGGATTAGTGATGTAGCAAACTGGAGTTCTGGCTATGCCACATGCATATAGTTTTGAGCCTTGAAAAGCTACCCTATCTAAGAAAGGCGTTCAGAAAAATGCTGTCAGGGAAGTAGAATAGGAACTT
Organism: Graphiurus murinus; assembly: GCA_004027655.1. NCBI lineage: Eukaryota > Metazoa > Chordata > Mammalia > Rodentia > Gliridae > Graphiurus > Graphiurus murinus. Next base: position 206 of record PVLC010044821.1, on the reverse strand, counting down.
GCTATCAAGCTGAGCACATGAGTGCACACCTGTAATATCAGCACTTAGTAAGCTATGGCAGTAAGATCTAAAGTTTGAGGCTAGCCTCAGCAATATAGTGAGACTCTGTTTCAAAATAAAAAATAGAGAGGGCTGGGGGTGTAACTCAGTGGTAGAGCACTCATGGGCTCAATCCCCAGTACCACCACCACCAAAAAAAAAAAAAA
>PVLC010044820.1:0-12019 GCA_004027655.1 Graphiurus murinus | reverse complement strand
GGCCAGCCTCAGCTACCTAGTGAGGCACTCCGCAACTTAGTGAGACTCGGTTTCAAAATAAAGAATAAAAAATAGGGCTGGGGGTATAGCTCAGAGGTAGAATGCCCCTGAGTTCAATCCCCAGTACCACAAAAAAAAGAAAAAGAAAAGGCAGTTCAGATCACTTGGAGCTGCCAGTTGAGCCTCAGCAGTCTACATTCTAAAATGTTTGGATCTGCCCAGTGTCTTTGTGTTCCACCACTGTATAGAAGAAACTTCCAAGCCCAGGTTAGGTAACCAATGAGCATAAACATGGAGCCATTGCCTATCTTCTGACTTCACAGCCTGACCTAGCAGCCAACGAGGGCCAGCTTCTCAGGAAGATCCAGCTGTTGTGCCTCATGGAGGTAAGCAGTGCCGGCGCCACCCACCAGCTGACTTGAGCCAGCTGGCCCTCGCCCTCCTGCCTCTTCCTCACTGCCCGACTCTCCCTACCTCCTTGCCCTTTGCCACCTTTTTTGGGGGGTTCATACTTGGGCTGTAGCTTAGACCGCCCCCTCAGACAGTCTCTCTGGTGTCCTGAGCTGAAATCACTGCCCCTTCCCCCCACAGACTGAGTTGCCTCCTCCAGGCAGGCGCACCCCTTCCGGTCTGTGAGCTCGTCCTTCCCCACCAGAATATGAGTTGCATGAGGACAACAGTTCCCCATGGTGTCCCTCAAGTACCTGCTCAGGAATGAGTAAGGGCTGTTGTAGGAAATTCTGAAAGTTTATTTTCACCTATAACTGTCATATCTGAGCATTGGAAGTTTGTTCTTAGTAAGATATATGGTTAATATTAAAATTTTAGTATGTGGCATACCAAAAAAGATGGTCTCTATTTCCAAGTAAGTATTAAAAATATCCTTACTAGTCAATTCTCTGACCATTTTATTTGGAAAGGTAGTTTTAAATAATAAATATATATATATACAAATTTTTTTTTAATTTTTATTTTTCAGATGACTTTCACACGGCCTGCCAACCACAGACAACTTACTTTTGAAGAAATTGCCAAAAATGCTAAAATCACCGTTAACGAGGTATGGTTCTTGGACTCGGGATGTCACGGCAGCAGAGCTGCCACCTGGTGGACCAGGGCCTCTGAGCGCTCCGCCCCAGCGTCTCACCCGAGCCCCTCTCTCAGGTGGAGCTGCTGGTGATGAAGGCGCTCTCCGTGGGGCTGGTGAGGGGCAGCATCGACGAGGTGGACAAGCGTGTGCACATGACCTGGGTGCAGCCCCGCGTGCTGGATCTGCAGCAGGTGAGGTTCACCCCTGGGGCCTGGTTGTGTCTGCCTTGGTTTCATGTGGACAGAAGCCATTTAGGAAGAAGGCATTAGTGGACACGTGGTTTGGGGAGCGAATCATTGCCTTGGGGCCAAGGCTGCCTCAGAACCCGACCCCATGGGGTGCAGCTGGGGTCTGAGCCCTGCATTTAGAGGCTTATCGTGACAATAGCGCTGGCTGTGCTGAGGAACCCTCCTAATCTTTAAATTGGTACTCTGATCACATAGGTGCCTGGTTTTATGATTTGAGCTCAAATCTATCTCCTTTGTGTGTGCTAGATATTTAATCCTGTGGATTTCCTCTACTCTTGCCTGTGTTAACGCCAGCTTTTAGAATGTCCTTGTGATAAGACTTGGCCAGGCGATCCCATTGCACACCTACCTCAGTTCCCATGTGCTCGGTGCTGCCTTGGAATGAGCTGAAGGTTAGCTGTGCACAAGGCCCGTGGCTCCCGTGTGATTTAATGCCCTGTGTGATCCTGGTTTGCCCTCAGATCAAGGGAATGAAGGACCGCCTGGAGTTCTGGTGCACGGACGTGAAGAGCATGGAGATGCTGGTGGAGCACCAGGCCCACGACATTCTCACCTAGTCTCCCCTGTCATCCATGGGCGCTGCCTCACCCAGGAAGACATTTCTGTGACCCATGAAATTGGCAGCAAAGATCTGCCTTGGGTCTGGATTGGGATCCCTGGGGGTAGAGCCTGTTCTTGCTGTAAACAGGACTGTCAGCGATGGGGGCCTGCCACAAGGGTAGGCTCTTTTGGGGGGAGGGGAGTCTCCAGGCCTCCAGTAAGGAAGACAGGCAAGAGTGCGTGGGAATGAGTGGCCCTCGACTCTGTGGAGGACCCGTGCCAAGGTGGGTCTCCACCATGCTCATGCCTTTCCCAGCGTGTCCAGGCGTTTCTGTAATAAATGTCTTGCTTTGTCCTGCCTGTTGTTCTGTTCTTGGGCTTAGATTCCAGGACAAGCCTGTGCCTGAAGAGATGAGAGCCTGAGCTGGAGGGATTGGTGGGGATTTGGCTCGGCCCCTCCCCTTCCACCACATACGGCACCAGGGCAGAGCCCAGCACCCAGGGCCACTGAGGAAGTGAGTCCTTTCCTTACCGTCACACACAACCTGTCCACTCCCTTCTTAGGCCCTCAGACCCAGGTGTCCTCACCCTTGCCACCTTGCGTCACTTGGACAGCCACTTCTGTACCCCAGCGTCAACAGGAGCCAGCCCAGGACAGTCCAGTGCTGGGTGTCCCCAGGAGACCCCTGCAGAGCCCAGGCTGGCGCAGGAACACAGGAATCATGCAAACAGTGGGTGGCAGGAGGGGTTTAATGGGATCTTTCAGCTGAGCACAGTTCACTGCAGGGCCTTCATGCCGCTGAGCTCTTCTTGTAGTTCTCCAGGTGGGTCAAGACCCAGCCCGCAGGAACCAGGAAGCTGATGAACATGGTTGCAATCCCCACAGCCTGCTCCTGGTGACAGAAAGCACACTTGAGTCTCCTGGGCCGTGAGACCGCCTGCCTGCCTGCCCTCTGGACTCAGCTGGCTGGGCTGTCCTTGCCTCCAGGCTTCCTGTATGCAGGCTGTCCTCAGGGAAGGTCTTGGGCTCAGGCCACACCTCCAACCGGGCAGCAGCTCACTCTCCCCTCAGTCATCGGCACGTGCCACCGCCACACTGGGCAGAATGGCAGGAACAACTGAAGTTAAAGTTGCTTGTGAACAAGTGCAGGCTTTTCTCTGTTCAGAAGCCTGGATGGAGCAGATGAGCTCCCCACCTGGAGTCCCGCGGTCTTGCTGGCTGAACTTGGGAGGCCCAAGTTCTGAGGATCCAGCCAGAGTTCACCCTCAGCTCCCTCCTGAAATGGGGCCTGGGCCCAGGCCTCCCACCCTTCTGGCCTTCTGAAGCCAAATTGGGTGCCTGGTTGGAGGTGTGGCCACCCAGCCTGGATCCTGGGCCCTCCTTTCGACTCTAACCCCAGAGGTTTAAGAGCAGGTTTGTCCTGGACTGGACTTAACTACATGACCTTAAGCAAATGACTGTCTAAGCCTCGGACTGTGGGTACTTGGAGCCACTGTGCTTCTGGCTTGACATGGTGCAGGCCCGCACTCTCATCGGCTCTCAGCTGCACCGCTCCTCCCTTCCAGACAGCCAGACTGAGTGTCCTCTGAGCCCAGCCTGCCCTGGTTTTTGCTGGAAGGTGAAAGGCCTGAGAAGGAGCCCCTCCCCTCTCCCCCCATCGGACTTGGCCACTTTGGGAGACAGTCCTGTAGGCCATGACATTGGGACCCTTTTATTGGCATTTAGACTGTCAGCCACAGCACTGATACCCAACACCAGTCACCTCCCCTTTACCAGCCTGGACTTCTGTGTTGCCCCAAGTCCTAAACATGGCCCACTGCTGCCTTAGAGGTCACTTACCATGGGGGAGACGGGTGTTCTGGCTGGCTTGGCAGAGACATGGGCCCTGGGGACTGCCCAGCACCTCAGCGGGGCTTGGAGCAGCTTCATGGCAGGGGGCAGCCTTGGCATGGTTCTCGGTCGAGTCCCTCCCTGAGCCCCAGCTAGATGTTCCGCGTGTCTGCTGCACGTCCTCTGTTTGCTCCAGTGTCAGGGCTTTTTATAGCTGGAGCAGGCAGCTGCAGCTGACCTCTCCTGTCACAGGGCTTGGCAGGAAGGTCACCCGCCTGGGATTGGGAGAGGACTGGCCTGGCGTGCTGTCCCTCTTTGACACAAAGAGCTGCAAGCTCCTCAAAGTGCGGATGGGTGTGGGCCTTTTTGGAAAGGGCTTTCATGCCAGACATGATGGCATACACTCATAATCCCAGTACTTGGGGGGCTGAGACAGGAGGATTGCAGTTTCATGACCAGCCTCAGCTACATAGGCCTTCTGCAACTTAGTGAGAACCTGTTTCAAAATAATTAAAAATAGGAGTGGGGGTGTAGCTTGGAGGTAGAATGCCCCTGGATTCAATCCCCAGTGCCACAAAAAAAGCTGGAAAGGGCTTTCACATTGTAAGAAAGGACCCTAACTACAGAGCAGGTCCAGGGCACCCAGGCTTGAGAAAGCAAGAACAGTGACACCAGTGAACCTTAAGCCTCGGGGTTGTGAGCCACACAGAACCGTGCAGAGCTGTTCTGGAGCGCTTGTAACTGGAGGCTCCTGGCTGAGGGCCTAGCCTCCCAAGGCTCAAGTGGAGTTCGGCCCCTGCACTGGGCCCAGTAGGTGCTGCTTTCTCTGAATGATGGCCGTCTTGCTGTCTCCTGTGAAGGAACAGAGATAGGAGTACAGCAGGTGCTGTCCTTTGCCAGCTGTGGGCAGAGGCACTGCCTTACCCCAACCCTTGCCCTCAGTCAGGGCACCCAGACTGGAAGTGCTGGGCCCGTCTGGCCCCAACACACAGGACACAGCTCTGGAGTTCCCCAGCCTCTCTTCTTGCTTCTGCAGATGGCAGCTTGTTTGTTCTTGCCACAGCAAGCAATACTAGTACATTTGTTTTCCTCCTCAGGGAGACTGTCTCCACCTCTCAGTGCAAACCCACACACCCTCCTGTGGGCCTGTCTATGCTGTCCCCAGGCCAGCCTGTGGCCTCCACCCCCTCAAATGCAAAGAGGCCATTTCTCCAGCACCATCCCCAGCCCTGCTCCTTAGGTTGCTGGTTTCCTTCCCACCTTGTCCAACCCTGCCTGACCTCTGATGACCCAGGCCCCTCAGTCTCTCCACTCTCTCACCCTCTCCAGATCTCGTCTGGCCATGCTCCAGTCAGTTTTGCCACCCCAGCTGCTCTTTATCATCAGACCTCTGGGATCTATTAACCATTGGCCTCTGTCCCCACCTCTGGGTCAAGTTCCTGAGGCTCTGGAGTGTCCTCTTTCTTCCCTGCCCCCTTCAGCTGCTCAGGCAAAGTGTCTGAGCAGCAGCCTGTGTTCCTTCTGGAACCCACATTCCATATCCCACCCACCCACAGCACCACACCCCAGGAACCCGGCTCCTCACCCTCCCCAGTCCAGCCTCAGGCTCCCCCACCACAGCCCTCTTTGTGAGATAGTTGGCCCCACTCAGCTCCACAGCCCCAAGGCACGGTGACCTGGCCACCTGCCTTGCGCCACACAGCACGCCCCCCACGCCCCCACCCCACGCAGAGCAGGTGTCTGCTGCACCCAGCAGCCTTGCCTCATATTCTCACTCGGTTCTTCAGATCATTAGGCTTCGTTCAGATGACAGCTCCAGTTGCACCTTGCTCCTCCACTGTCTGCTTCCCATGCTGGAATAGAAGCCCCAGGAGGCTGGGGACTCTGTGTCCATCACAGAGTCCTTAGGGCCTAGAGCAGTATCTGGCTTACTAGATTTTTCAGTCAATGTTGGATGGTTGGGGATGGATGGGTAAGTGGATAGATGGGTGGGTGGGTGAGTGGGTGGGTAGATGGTAGATGGATGGATAAGTGGCTGGGCAGACAATTAGAAAGGTTAGTATAAGGATGGATGAAGCTATATCATACACCAGGTACTGTGCTAGATTTGGGGAATATGAAGGTGAGTCAGATATGAGGGAAACCTGCAGGGAAGACACACCACCATCAGAATGATCAGAGTATTGTTGTGAAGTGGTAAAGGCCGCAGCCCCCAGTGTGCTCTGGTTGTTTTCAAACCAGTTATGTGGACCCAAGGATCTGACCCTCAGCCTCACCTGGGGCCGCCACCACCCCCTCCCCCCACACCACCCTCACTGGAGAAAATCCTGCCCCTATTGATCTATTTAGAAATGATCCCGAGCCGGGCGTGGTGGCGCACGCTTGTAATCCCAGCATTCGGGAGGCTGAGACCGGAGGATCCGGGTTCGCAGCCAGCCTCAGCTACCTAGTGAGGCACTCCGCAACTTAGTGAGACTCAGTTTCAAAGTAAAGAATAAAAAATAGGGCTGGGGGTGTAGCTCGGAGGTAGAATGCCCCTGAGTTCAATCCCCAGTACCGCAAAAAAAAAAAAAAAGATCAACTGATGGTATGAGCCCATTCCACTAGGAATGTGACTTTATTTATTTATTTTCTCCCTGGGAAGCCACATTTTGTCTAAATGTAGGACTCCTCCTCAGGCCCTCTACCTGCCTCCTGAGGCCAAGACCAGACAGAGATTCTATGACTTGGTTTCTCAGGAAGGTACCAGTTGCCAAGGGAGGTATCAATGTTATCTCCAGCAGCACTTAGGCCTGGGGGGCTCTCCCTCCTCTTACTAATCCCTTCCGCCTGAACCTTTAATTATAGCTTTGGGGTCCAGTTAGGGATAAGGTTGTGGACCTGCAGGTTGTTCAGAGGATCACTCTCCCAGGTGGTATTCCTTCTTTCATAGATAAGGTCGGCTGCCTCCTGCAGGCCTGCCTCTGGGGGGCAGGTGCTCCATCTCCACCCTCCAGGTGGTGGACAGGCAAGCCCCTTCTGGCCCAGCCCACGGTGGGTGAGGCCCCAGAGGCCAGTGCTACAGCCTTCCGCCTCCTTCTCTGCCAGGCCTCCTGACCTTTCTGAGCTCCCAGAATTTTCCAAGCACAACCCAGCCCTCACTATCCGAGTCATGCAGCTCCCGGACCTTGGAGCTGAGGCAGTGAGCCTTGGAGCTCAGTGTAACCTGATTGTTGGTCCCCAATTTGATTCATTGTTCAAGCCACACCTGCACATACCCTTGCTCCCTCTGTTCAGCTGGCTGACCAAAGTGGGGAGCAAGCATGGCCTCTCCCTCCTCCCCCAGACCTATCCTTTACTGGAAGGAAAACAGCGTGCCAGGAGAAGGTGAAGGTGGCCCAGCAGGGAACAGGTGGGGTGGAGGCCCATCCTTGCTCCGATTGGACAGGAGGGGCTCCTACAGTACCTGCTAGACAGTGGCCCTGCTGATGGAGCCCCACCCTACACCCCTCATATCTGCCCTGGAGGTGCCCTGGGAGCAGGAGGGGCAGCCACCCTGTGCACAGGAAGCCACACAGTCACCTACAGGAAGCCTGGGAGGTGAGCAGACACCTGTGGGCACAGGGCACCACCCTGTGTCCAGCCTTGGAACCACAGGAGTTGCTGGAGAAAGCAGAGAGCACCAGGGACCCAGAGAGAAGGCATCTGAGCCAGCCTGGTGGCCCACTTCTGAAAACCCAGTACTTGGGAGGCCGAGACAGGAGCATCACAAGTTGGAGGACAGCCTCAGCAACATAGCAAGATTCTTAGTAACCTACTGAGTGAGGCTCTAATTCAAAACAAAACAAAAGCAGGCTGGGGGTGTAGCTTGGAGGTAGAATGCCCAGTACCACACAAAAAAGAGAGAGAGAGAGAGAAAGAAAAAAAGAAAGAGAAGGAGGGAGGGAGGGAGGGAAGGAAGGAAGGAAGGAGGGAAGGAAAGAAGGAAGGAAGGAGAGAGAAAAGGGAAGGAAGGAAAGGCAAGCAGGCATGGAATCATTTGCAGGATCTTTATTATTGCCCTGGATATCTACTATCATTACAGAAAGCAGGTTCTCTGCATATGGTCTCGAGCACAATGCATGGGAAATGGCTAGAAATAAATCTGAAATTCTGGAGAGGCCTATCTGTTATAGGAGCTCCAGGTGATTCTGACACATGGTCAAGCTTGAGCGCTATTTTTATGCCATATAAAAATTGAGTGTAAGCCGGATGTGGTGGTGCACGCTTGTAATCCCAGCATTTGGGAGGCTGAGACCGGAGGATCTGGGTTCGCGGCCAGCCTCAGCTACTTAGTGAGGCACTCCGCAATTTAATAAGACCCTGTTTCAAAATAAAGAATAAAAAATAGGGCTGGGGATAGAGCTCGGAGGTAGAATGCCCCTGAGTTCAATCCCCAGTACCGAAAAAAAATAAAAAATTGAGTGTACTATGTCATTCAAAACTAAACAGCCAGCCGGGCATGGTGGCGCACGCTTATAATCCCAGCATTTGGGAGGCTGAGACCGGAGGATGCGGGTTCGTGTCCAGCCTCAGCTACCTAGTGAGGCACTCCGCAACTTAGTGAGACCCTGTTTCAAAATAAAGAATAAAAATAGGGCTGGGGGTATAGCTCGGAGGTAGAATGCCCCTGGGTTCAATCCCCAGTACTGCAAAACAAACAAACAAACAAACAAACAAAAAACTAAACAGCCATTTCCAGAAAAATTAAAAGTTCACCCAATTGCAAAATTGCAAGTCTCGACCCTTTCTCTTTATCTATAAAACCACACTCCTACTGAGGTAGGATAGAAGAAAAATAAAATATTAGGTAGAAAGGAGACAAATTGGGAAGGAAAGGGAAAATATATTTTAAAAATCTAGAAACTGCCAAGTGTGGTGGCACAGGATTGTAATCCCAGTACTTGGAGACTGAGACAGGAGGATCATAGGCTTGGGGCCAGCCTCAGCTACTTAGTGAGGCCCTCTGCAACTTAATGAGACCTTGTTTCAAAAAATAAATAAATAAAACAGGGCTGTGAGTGTAGTTTGGAGGTAGAATGCCCCTGGATTCTATCCCTAGTACCTCAAAAAATAAAATCTAGACACTTCATAATCCTTAGCTTCACCTTACAGAGCCTGCCCTTTCTTAGACAAAAGCCTTTTATGAGCACACTTTTAATTATAATAGCAGACCTGGCCTGTCCTTTCTTAGGCAAAGGAGAAAAAAATCCCAAAAGAATTCTCACCTTTTGTCAAGCCCAGCACCTACCAATGAAATGGCAAGAACCTAAAAATTCAAAGAAAGGAGATCAACCATCCCATTGCCTCACTCCCACCATGTGCCCCTAGCCACCCCCACTCTCTGGGTCCCCTATAATAAAAGGATTGCAAAGATCCCAAGGGCCTCTCACTCTCGAGGTGGCCCATGTTCTCCCTTGAACATGTATCCCTACTTTTCCTAATAAAACCTTTGTCTTCGTCTCTGACTGGTGTGTGCTGAAATTCTTTTCACCACTGAAGCCAAGGACCCTGAGGGCCCTGAGGTGAGTTCCCATCCCAAACCTGGAACCTCCTCAGGATTCTTCATGGGATTATTGTGTTTTCCCCTGACACTACCAAATATTTCTTCTTTTAGTAGGACTTACTGAGACTTGGGGCTCACGGTGGACACCCTGTGACCAGGTGTTGTCCCTCCCTCTGTGCTCACCTTCCTGGAAGCTGAGCTGAGTCCCAGCCCTTTCATATGGCACGGCCCTGTTTGCCTGCATTTCACACCCACAACTGTTCTGTTGCTGTGTCTTGTGTGTGTGTGTGTGTGTGTGTGTGTGTGTATTAGTTACTGGGGATGGAACCCAGGGGCATTCTACCTCCAAGCTACACCCCCAGCCCTATATTTTATTCTTTATTTTGAAACAGGGTCTCACTAAGTTGCGGAGGGCCTCACTAAGCAGCTAGAACCTGGAATCCAGATCCTACGGTCTCAGCCTCCCAAGTACAAGCATGCACCACCACCCCAAGCTGTGATGGTTCGTTTTATGTGTCAACTTGGCTGGACCATGGAGTCCAGATACTTGGTCAAACATTATCCTGGATGTTTCTGCAGAGGTGTTTTTGGATGGGATGTGTACATTTATGGGTTTTAGTTAAGCAAGCGACTCTTTATAACATGAGTGGGCCTCACCTAGTCAACTGAAGACCTGAATAGAATAAAGACTAACCTCCTCAGAACAAGAAGGAATCTGCCTCCTGGCCCTCCAGGCTCAGCTGCAGCATCAGCCCTGCCCTGGGCCTCCAGCCTGGCGGCCTCCCCAGCAGGCCCTGGGGAGCTCGCCCAGCTCCACAGTCATCTGCCCCAGTGCCAGGCTCTGTCCCAGCAGTGCTCAGGACAACGCAATGAAAAAATGCCCTTGAGACTTTATTCCTGGTCTCAAAGAGGTAATGGGGAGAAGGCAAGAGAGCCAAACTCCCAGAGTGAAACTCAGCTCTTTTTATTTCATGTTTATAAGGTCATGATCCAGTCATCAAGGTCTTGTTTGTCTCTAACTATAGAAGTAAGGCATTCATTATGTTAGGAATATTCTAGCAGATAAGTTTTTGTCTGGCAGTTCTGCAAGGGCGTCAGGTATTGCTGCCTTCGACTTTCTTCTTAGGGCATCCAGCAAGCCAAAACCATTACAGAACAGAGTGAAGTAGCTTAGATAGCAGAGATGCATCGAAGTCACAGCCTTCAGTTCCCTCGAGAAAGACAGCCTTCTGCCAAAGCCAGCAAGAAGCTCCTAAGTCCTTTAGCCAAGAATTTTTAGGCTTAGAACAGTTTCCCACATGCCACACATGCCAGTTCCTCACAATCAATCTTCGTCACCCTCTCTCTGTCTACACACACACACACACACACACACACACACACACACACACACACACACCTTGTGCTACCTGTTTCTCTGAAGACTCCCAACTGCTACAGTTGGCAAAACTGAGCATAAGTGAAACCGAGCTTCTCTTTCACCTTTGCAGGGAGCAAAACTCCACTGTGCCTCTTCTCTGATGGCCACTGTGTTCATGAGGCCTCTGGAACCGTCACAGCAGGAGGATTTGCTCTTATCTAGAGAGAGAAATTGGGCTTGTGGCTCTGTTGTTCCTTGGGAAGTTGCCTTCTGTCCCTATGCAGCGAGCCTCCGCAAACTCAGCAGCTGGGACAGCACGTTCCCTGGGTCAGCTGGGTTCTCGGCTTGGGTCCCTCAGGTGGAACTAGCTAGGCCATGCTTCCCTTCTGAGCTCAGCTCCTCTTCCTGGTTCTCTTCCTGTTGGCAGAGTCCTGAGGGTTGAAGCACTGAAGCCCCCGTTTTCTTGCTGGCTGTTGGCGGGACTGTCCTCAGCTCTGAGGGCTGCTCATATCCTGCCCTGTGCCCCCTCTCTGAGTGGCTCCACACAGGCCACTGGCTACTTCAACACAAACAAGAACATCTTTCTTGCTTCAAAACTCCTTGGCTTTAAAAATTTTTTTTTTATTTTTAAAAAATTTGAGATTATCAGAATAGCTATGAAGACAGGACAGTGATTCTATACTGCCCACACTGCCCCCCAGTTATTAATGTCTCACATTGTGTAATGATTAATTCAACTGGACTATAAGATCAAACATTATTACTCTGATGCTGGGCATAGTGGTGCACACTTGTAATCTCAGTACTTAGGAGGCTGAGACAGGAGGATCACAGGTTCAAGACCAGCCTCAGCAACTTAGAAAAACCTTGTTTCAACATAAAAAGGTAAATTCAGGCTGGGATTGTAGCTCAGAGGTAGAATGACCCTAGGTTCAATCTCCAGTACACCCCCCACACACACACACAATATAGATAGATATAATCTCAGTGTCTATTTCAACCTAAGTGCCAGTCAACAGAAATGGATAAAGAAAATATGGTAGATATACACAATGGAATATCATTGAGCCACTGTTTTGTTTTGTTTTTTTAAACACTGGAGCAAACATCATAGTTAAGGCCAAAATATCAAAAGCTTTCTATCCCAGTATCAGAATAAGTAAGTGTCTGTTATCCCCATCTCTGGCAAAAACCATGCCAGAGGTCCTGACCAACACAGCAAAGCAAGAAAACAGAAGGTACAAGTATTGGAAAAAAGAGAAAATAAAGCTATCATCATTTTAAAACAATATGGAGAGCCAAGCGTGGTGGTAAACTTGGGAGACTGAGACAGGAGAATCACAAGTTCAAGGACAGCCTCAGCAAGCAGTGAGACTCATCAACCTAGTGAGACCCTGTTTCCAAATAAGAAATAAAAAATTGGGCC
>PVLC010044819.1:0-12021 GCA_004027655.1 Graphiurus murinus | reverse complement strand
CTCCACCAGCAGAGTTTGTGCCTAGAATTCATGCATTCCCTTAATTGAAAGTGCTCCATGTGACTGTAACCAGCAGATCAGCAGTAGTGTTCCTGGGACATAAAAGGTCAGCAAGCCAGGAACATAGCAAACTCTGGCCCTGCTGAGCTTAGATCCAGTGGCCACAGAGGCAGAAGGTCAGCATTCTGCAGTTTCACGAGTTCACAATCAGAAGTGGCGGTGATGTCTCTGGGGCATTAAATTCCAACCACCAGGCTGCAGGCTCTGAACAGAACATCATAGTTTCTGGTCCTACAGAGTTTGGGCCTGGAAAGCATGGCAGCCTTCAGCCAAATCAGAAACTCCTGTATGCCTGCACTGAGAACTATGTCTTGTTAAAGAGGCTCTTGGTGATAAACTCAAATATTTGATTATATGAGACAGATTTGTAGAGACAAATATGTACCCCCAATATTGACCTTAATATAAAGGGATATCAAATAGACACAGAACTCACACACAAAGAGGAAGAAGATGCCAAGGCATAGAAATACAAACCTGAGAACTCTAAAACATGAGAATGAAGAGCACAAAAAAAAAACCCCAAAAAACAATAAACTCCCACAACTCAACAAGGGAGATCACCAATACTGATCTTCAGGAAATGCCAGAAGATGAATTCTAGGTTTTGATCTTTAATATGATCAAAGACCTCAGATATGAAATCAGAGAAAGTATACAGGAAATGAAAGAACTTATGATGAGAGAAATTGGGATCCTAAGTAAGAACCAAAAAAAAAAAAAAAAAGATTTTGAGCAAAATGACGGAGTCAATAAATGAATTAAAGACACAACAGAAGCCGGGCGTGGTGGCGCACGCTTGTAATCCCAGCATTCGGGAGGCTGAGACCTGAGGATCTGGGTTTGCAGCCAGCCTCAGCTTCCTAGTGAGGCACTCCACAACTTAGTGAGACCCGGTTTCAAAATAAAGAATAAAAAATAGGGCTGGGGGTTTGGCTCGGAGGTAGAATGCTCCTGAGTTCAATCCCTAGTACTGCAAAAATAAATAAATAAATAAATAAATAAATAAATAAATAAATAAATAAATAAATAAATACACAACAGAAACCACATCTGACAGGCTAGACCACATGGGCAATAGAGTATCACTCTTGGAATACAGCTCATTCAAAACATAAAACATAGTCAGTGATATAGAGAATACAATAAAACAACATTACCTGAACTTCCAAGAAATATGCGATAATATGAATTGACCTAACTTATAGATAATGGGCATTAAAGAAGGTCTAGAAGCACAAACCAAAGGTATCAGAAATGTCTTCAGAGAAATAATGTCAGAGAATTTCCCAGACACAAAAAAGGCATGATCATCCATGTACAGGAGACATTCAGAACACCAACAAGACGAGATCAAAGAAGAATTTCCCCATGCCACATAATAATCAAAATGACTAACATAGAGGCCAAGGAAATAATCTTAAAAGCAGTAAGAACAAAAGAATGGGTGACATGCAGTGGCAAAACAATAAGAATCACTCCAGACTTCTCAACCCAAGTCATGAAAGCCAAGAGGGGCTGGTATGATATACTCCAGACCCTGAAAGAAAACAACTTCCAACCAAGACTGCTATATCCAAAAAGGACATCATTCAAAATTGATGGCTAAATGAAATTCCAAGACAAGCAGAAACTAAAAGAATTCATGACTACCAAGCCAGCACGAGAAAAAAATACTTAAAGAAATAAAACACAAAGAAGAAAAGAGAAACAAGTAATAGAGCCAGAGGAGTGCACCCCACAGATAGGCAACTAAGTGAAGGAGAAATAACACTACATTAAACAGAAAATAGAACCCAAAATGACAGGAAACAAAAATCATCTCTCAATAATAACACTGAATTTCAAAGGTCTAAAACTTCCAATTAAAAAGCATAGACTGGCAATGTGGATTAAAGAACATAATCCAACTATATGTTGCTTGCAAGAAACTTACAGGGAAAGATATCTGTGGGTATTTTTAGAAAATAGGAAGAAAATGATTCACGTTTAGTGTCTTTTTACATCACCTTAACTGCTAAGTACTGTTTTTCATAGTAATGGTTTCTACTCTAAGAAAGAACCAATTCTTGGGAGGCTGAGGCAGGAGGATCCGGGTTCGCAGCCAGCCTCAGGTACCTAGTGAGGCCCTCCACAACTTAGTGAGACCCTGTTTCAAAATAAAGAATAAAAAATAGGGCTGGGGGTATAGCTCGGAGGTAGAATGCCCCTGAGTTCAATCCCCAGTACCACGAAAAAAAAGAGGGTGGGGCTTCCTACATCTGACATATATTTAGTTGTTTATTGGGTCCATATTTCCTTGGGTATTATGTTAAAATAGCTTCATCATCTCTCTAGCTCATTAAAACATCTTCATCATCTCTAGCTGTGGTAGATTTTAAGTCTAGAACACAGAGATAAAATATGAAGCCATTTTGAAGGTAAAGATATTTTTACTAATGCACTTGAGGATGAACACTTGCGAGATTTTCCCCAAATACTAGAAAAATCCTGGGGGAACAATTCCTAGGAACTTGGACACTAAACATTTAGGAATAGTGAGTATTCACTTTGATCTCAATACAGGACTGGATTATAAAAGAATCAACAGGCTCCATCACCCTTATGAAATCAAATATATCTTGCAATTCTGATAGAGAAATGGGACATCAAGTCTATCTTGTTCCTATCATATTGTTTTAAATCTACAGAAAGATGACTTGAAATAGTAATTCTTCATTTTGCACTAATGAACACCTGCATTTGTCTTCCTTCCTACCTTCAATAGTAGTGGGGTCTAATTTATTTTTCACTGCTTAACTTGATTCAGGTTTTTATTTAAATGTCAGGGTTTTTTATTTTTGTGGTTTTTAGTTTTTACCATTTTTACTTATAATTTATTGAAGTTATTTGCATTGATATTGATTTTTTCCTGTGCTTAAATTTTGCAATAAAATTTAACTTATTGTTTTTGTCCATGTTAAATTTTATCAGATATTATAACATTTGCCATTGTTTTACTTTGTGGCCATTATTTCTACCAAATCTAATTTTTTAATAAGATTTGGATGTCTGCATTTTGTTAAGAAGAATTGGTTCTTCAGGCAACTTTTTGTCATCACCATTTCTTCCTATATGCTGTTTTATTTATTTTTTGTTGTTTTTATTGACTTGTAAGAATTGTACATATATCTTGTAAGAATTGTACATCATGTGATGTTGCAACATATTATACATGGTGTAATTAGGGTAAACATATCTATCTCCACAAATATTTCTCATTTCTTTATGGTGAAAATGTTCAAAATCCTTTCTTCCAGCTTTTTGAAGTATATAGTACATTATCATTATCTATAGTCACCCTATTGTGCTAAATACATGTTTCTAATGTCACTGTAGGCCTCACTAATGTCATCAAATCTATTTTTTCCTTGGAGAATTTATTATTTTATGAGTGGGGAAAGAGTAATTGCCTTATTTTCCTTCTATTTTTGCACATTTTCCCAGATATGACAATGTTCCTTAACACTACATATGCTTAGGAATCCTAATATTGATAAACAATTTCAAAAATAATTTGCATTTATTTCTTTATAGATAGTATAAATATTGTGTTACTCTGAAGTGCTTACCTTCACAGTATATCTAAAACAAAATGCTGCCCAAAATGCTTGGTTATTATTGAAATATTATAAGCTAACTTAATTTAGGAAGAGTATTAAAAATTATTTTCATTTTTAGACTTACTAAAAAGAAATAAAATTTTACTTGGAAGTGAAAATAAATGACTTTCTGAAGGAAACCTAGCACAGCACAACATGAACTTATATCTATGTGGATCAGAACCTTGCTATCTGGAAAAAATAAAAGATCCAGGTAAGATGAAGAGAATATTTCCTCATCCACATTGTCACATCAATATAACATAGTTGCTTAAAAGTGGCATCAGACCAGTGGCAGCCTCAGAGCTTCTTTATTTTAATGTCTCTAGACAATTTGATTTTTTCCTGCTTTCAGAGTCCAAATCTGTAGTTTAATGCAATTCAACAGACCTCCATATAGAGAAATGGAAAACTTCCTCACCCTCTGCACAGGTGTAGATAAAGGAAATTGCATAACCCATCGCGTAGTGGTGCACGCACAGAAAGACAGTCATGGAATCTTATGCATTAAAAATACTGGGACCCAGAACCAACCCAAACACTAGGCATGGATGACTGAGCTGATGAGGTCGCTTGTTGAGTGGCTTTCTGAACTAGTAGCCATTATTTCTGAGTCATGATGGAACCCTCACAGAATGGAACATAAGTTTCCAGGGGCCCTTGTGTTCATACCTGACAGTTTTTACCCCTGAGGACTGCTGATCATTGTTACCCCTTTGGTCATTTCCATGACAGAAAACAAGATGCTCTCTTGTTTGTGTTTGTTCTTGGGTCCAAAATAGAGAGTAGTCCCCGTTGATATCTGTGAGCTTTGCTCACACCACCTTCCAACTGAACGCCTTTCCTCTCACTCAGAGGCCTATAGATCCTTGAATGATAGCCTAGGTGGTTGAACTTTATCATGTAGACAGTAAAAAATATCTAATATTTAAATATTGATTGGCAGGAAAACAAAGACAATGGTTCTGGAAGATTAATATAAGTACAGGTTACAAATCAGATGGAAGGGGAGAATATTGTAACTGAGTACTTGGGAGGTTAAGATAGGAGGATCACAGGTTTGATGACAGCCTCAGCAACATAGTGAGACTCAAGCAATCTAGTGAGACCTTGTTTCAAAACAAAACAAAACAACAAAAAACAAAAGGACTAGGGATATAGCTCAAAGGTAGCATGCCCCTAAGTTCAGTCCACTGTACCAAAACAAAACAAAACAAAAAAACAGTAAATCTGATGTATGTCAGGTGAAGTGGAAATTGTGGACAGTGGAGAAGACTGAACTTAATCCCTTCTCTGACCAAAATATCCAGTTCCTATGATAGCTGCCTTCACCTGTCCCCTCTTATCCACCTGCATGGAGTTCTGCCAGTCATCTGCCATCCCCTATCTTTACTTGGATTCATCTATACTACAAGTCTTGGTTTCTGTTCACTTCAGTTAATTATGCTCACACCTTATCTGTCCTTTACTCATTTTGAGTGGAACATACCCTTAATACTGATCCTCACATGTCAAATGTGGTAGCCATCATCAGAGACCAACCCAGCAAGTCATGCCTTCCACAGGGAATCTGGATGGGCTAGTGACTTGCCAATAGAATGGGGAGAAGTGAGGCTGCCACTTCTGAGCCTGAGGGTTAAAAAAGGCATGGAAGCTTCTGCTTTTGTGTTTTAGAAGGCAGTGCCCATGTGAGAAGTTCCACTCCCCACTGGAGGATGAGCTCTGTGGAAGGGAAATGCTTGGAGCACCAAGGCACCAGGCAAGGCAGGGAAGACGTCCTCAGGATGTGACAGGATTCTCAGTCCCCCAAATGACTCCATCCTCAGCCACTTTTATTTGGGGTCTCAACTTATGAGAGACCCCAGGAGAGACCACCATGAAAATCACTCATCTGATACCAGTTGACTCATGAAAATGTGAGAAATAGTAATAAGTTATTGTTTTAAGGTGGTCTGTTATGCAGAGATCTTCATAAGTACTCTTCAACAACAGATCCTAGACTACATATAATCCTTTGTTAGAATTCCTAATAGTAGTGACCAACATTTAGGGAGCACTACATACCAGGCACTGTTTGGGGTGCTTTCATGTATGAAGTAATTTGCTATGTAACAACACTGTGAGATATGCACTATTGTTGGCTGTATTTTTTATTTTTAGTTTTTGTGGTACTGGAGATTGAACCCAGAGGCATTCTACCTTCGAGCTACACCTCCAGCCCTTTTTATTTTATTTATTTATTTTTTGTTTGGAAACATTCTCTAGCTAAGCTGCTGAGAGTCTTGCTAAGTTGCTGAGGCTGGTCTCAAACCTGTGATCCTCCTGTCTCAGCCTCCTAAGTACTGGGATTACAAGCATACAGCACCTGTATGTTATGATTGAGGACACCAAGATTATGAAGATGACTTACCTTGCCAAGATAATACAGCTGATAAGAATCCAAATTTAAATTCAGTAACTAGGCTTCTGAGACCTTAACTCTATTGCCTCTTGGTCTCAGAATTTGCCAAACTGGCCATTTTTCTGTTACCAGAACTATGCTATGTATCTATGGAAATTTATGAGACCTAACCATAAGTCAAATAGTGATGACTCTGGGTTTTTACCAGAAATTGAATCACATGTATCATAATTGTAAGAAATAAAAACTATCTTTTCTGTCAAAGTAGCAAACTATATAGAAATGTACTCTTCATTTTGTAATGGTACATGGGAATTTGTTGTTGCAATGATATATTTATCTGTATGCTCCACTCTCTGAACTTTCAAGAAGTCAACCATCTTCATATTGGTCATCCATCTCAGCTCATAGTTGACCTTTAGTTGACCAGGAATCTTCCATAACTCAACCATCTTAGTTTTAGTCATCTATTTTAGCTCACAGTTGCTTCCAGAATGTTAGACTTTGTTTCAAATTTACTGTTTTGGAAAGTAGTCAATCACATAGAGTTGTGAACCCAAGCCCTCCTTAAATCAGGATGAGGGGCAGGATCATGTTAGGGATAAAAACCAAGCAGACTGCCTACTCGATGTGCTTGCTAACTGGACTTATGTCAATGGCACACCCTTCTGCAGAAATAAATTGCCTTGCCAAGTTACTTTGGGTTTTGTGCACTTTATTTGAAGCTTCCCTAGAAACCATTTCTAACAATTTGGGGGCATGTCTCGACATTTGGGCGAGTGCCACAGGCTTCCCACTCAGGGTAGACATGTCCTACTGCCTCTTTGTGATGTCCTCTGGGTGCTAGGAGCAACTTAGCAGGTCTCTAACTGGCTGAGACCAGGCATAAAGTCTCTTGACAACGTGGGGGAAGGGCTCTCGTAAAAAACATGGTGACCAGGTAACTTCCTGCTTGGACCAGGGTGAGAAACACCACAGGAGGTGGTAAAGTATTTCCTTGGTGGTTGGGTCATCTCGAGGGTTGGAGTGCAGGAAACCCCCAGGCAAAGGGGGGTTGAGCCTCTGATGGGCTTGTGTGTAAGTGTGAATAAGATGGGAGAGACAGCACCCTTTCTTCTATCTTTTCCTTTCCTGTATGTTTTTTTTTTTTTTTTTTTTAAAGCTGGGTGTGGTGGCACATGCTTATAATCCAGTACTTGGGAGGCTGAGACTTGGGAGGCTGAGACTGAGATCCGGGTTCGTGGTCAGCCTTAGTTACTTAGTGAGGCTTTCTGCAACTTAGTGAGATCCTGTTTCAAAAATAAAGAATAAAAACAAACAAAAAAAAAGAACTGGGGGTGTAGCTCAGAGGTAGAATGTCCCTGGGTTCAATCCCCAGTACCGCAAAACAAAAAACAAGAAATCCTGCTTAAGTATTGCAAGTGGATTTTTCCTGGCTCTTTATTTCTATATTGGCCAAAGAAAAGAACCCAAGGTGGCACTGAAACTGTTACAATAATGGTGTGATTTAAGAAATGCTGGGAAGGTTCCATAAGCCCCCTGAAAGTATTTCACATTGAGTAGAATATATGTTCAATTCCTTTCACTAGTGCGGCATCTATGAAAATATGAATTCTCCAGCAGAATTATCTTCTTAAGCTACCATTTCCAGGGTCTATTCTGCAGAACCACCTTTCCCAGGTAGTCATACACTGAATACCTTTCCAAATAAATATCACTTTCTTTTTATATAAAAAAATCACTTCATTTTTACATATAAATGATTTATCAAAACTGCCATCTGTATTTTTACCAATTTCTCCCCTACACACATTGAGAGTACCTACACAAGTGTGTCCTACTTGAAGTTCCATAGCTAAGACCACCCCATGGCTCCATCCCCAGCCCCACAGCTCTGCAGAGCTCCTCTTGACATCTCAAGCTAGGCTTCATTGAACCAGTGGCTGTTTCCCCCCAAGCTTTGCTCCAAGCATGGGAACATGGACTTTCCTTACTTCCACACAATAATAGCTACTACAAGCATGTAGCAATTCACAAGATTTATTGAGTGCTGAGAGACTATGAAAAAGGACTATGACAGGGTGAAGAGAAGGTGGGTCAGGAAAAATGAGAAATCCATCCCCTTCTGACAAGAGTTGACCTTATACCTATCAAGTAGCCATTAGAAGCTAGCAATCAAATATTTCTTTAGCTAATAATAATGTATTACATGATCAAAAATTGCTAAGAGACTTTTAATGTTCTCACCACAAAAAAATGCATAAACAAGGTAATTAATGGATACATTAATCACCTCGATTTAGTCATTCCATTGTGTGAACATATTAAAACATCATGTTGTACAACATAAATATATACCAATTTTATTTGTCAATCAACTTGTTACTTTTCAGGCTCTTCTCCAGGATGAAAGGAGCAGTGGTTGGATTCCTCCTGTCATGACTCAGTTCCCATCCCAGATCTCCTATGAGCAAATGCTTTGGAAATAGCACACAGAGCTCCCAAGAATAAGGGAAATTTCCAGACACAAGGCAGCTTAAATATACATTTTTTTAGAGAAAGTATTAGTTCTTAGTGTTCTCATTCTGCTAATAAGCAGATTCAACATATTACTAATTAGAACATTAATATTTTAATCCAAAGCATCTGAATTTGGATGTTTTCACTGTATTCAGCTCTTTTCAGAAAAGAACAAGGGTGTGTGTATTAGTGTGTGCCTAAAAACCCTGAACTCTATAATATTCTATGCAGGAGCACACACCTGTAATCCTACCTACTCAAGAGACCGAGGCAGGAGGATCTCAAGTTTGAGGCAGCCTGGGCAGTTTAGCAAGACTTTGTCTCAAAATTTAAAAATAAAATAAAACAGGGTTATTGCTCAGTGGTAAAGCACTTATGTAACATTTGTTGGGCCCTGAGTTCAATCTCAAGCACTACAAAAAAGAAAAGCTAACAAGCAAGCAAGCAAGACAGCTAGCTTGCAGGTAAGAGACAGATCGCTCTGAACATATGCAACTTTGCAACCAGAACATTAACGTCAACAATAATTGTTACCTGGGGAGATAACTTGGACCACAGTGAATGAAAAAGTGCACAGAAACAAGAAGAGAAATGCTGGCAACACCTCATTTAGAGCACAGCTGGAAGACGTGAGAAAATGCCAGCCAAGTATGGGGCTGGGTTAGAGTAGACCCCGGAGGCACTGAGAGTTCAGGCAATGGCTAGCAGGCTTAGGGTGACCCTATTTAGCTACAGCAGGGTCCTAGGCCTACAGGTTTCCTCATCTGTGTCCTTCGCACAAAGTTAACCCCCACCCTGATCTTTCTATAGAGAGTGAGTCATTTCCAGTGGGCTAGCTTTTACAGGGAGTCTCCACAGACTCAAGGTTGAAGCTTCTGTTTCTGCACCTTACCCTATGCCACCTAACATTCATTAATCCCCAACTTTTGGGATTCCTAGAACAGGAGTCTGCAAACTTTTCTCTATAGGGCTACAGAGTAAATGTTTCCGTTTTTGAGTATCATATAATCTCTGAGCTCTGTTGCAACTTCTCAGCTCTACTGTAATAGTGAGAAAGAAGCTGTAGATGATACATAAGCACCTGGCCTGGCTGTGAATCAATAAAGCTTCACAGAAATGTGTGGACTGGATTTGGTTCTCAGGCTGTAATGTACTGACCCCTGATCTAGAGCACCAGTTTCTATGTTCACATTCATCTACTTCCATGGTTTCAGATTCCTGTTTACTTTTTCTATCTCTTTGGGATTCCTTCTAATTTTCTTGTGAGCTTAACAAGGCATTTTAAGGTGTCTTTGAGTAATTTATCCAAATCCAGGTGTTTTTGTGGTGGCCTAGGGATTTTTAATAATACCTAATTCTCTATCCTGTTGGAAACATAAGTCTGGTCCATCTTTTTCTATCTCTTTAATACCAATCTTCTGTGTTGTTATGTTTTAGAAGTTCTTCAATAAAAAACCTATGGCTAGAGATAGCCTCCTAATTGATGAGTTACATCAATTTACTTTATGTTATTACTAGACATTTAGATTTCTTTTTACGACATTAAGTTCTATTTTCTAATTATCGTGCCATTTTTATCCTTTCTCTTCTTTTTTTTTTTTTACTATATTAATTAAGTTTCCTTGTAGTTTCTTCCCCCCCCATAATTATTTGGAAATTAAACACTAAATTTTAATTCTTTTGTGGTAGACTTTACATCATAATATGCACAAGTCTAAGCTGGGTGTGGTGGTGCACACCTGTAATCCCAGTATTTGGGAGGCTGAGAGAGGAGAATCAGAGGTTCCAGGCCAGTGTCAGCAATTTAGCAAAACCCTCAGCAACTTAGTGAGACCCTGTTTCAAAATGAAAAATGAAAACAAATAAAATGTTGGGCTGGGGATGTATTTAGGAGGCAGAATAATCCTGAGTTCAATCCTCAGTACCAAAAAAGAAAGAAAGCAAGAAAGAGAATAGCATTAGACTTTTTTTTTTTTTTTTTTTTTTTTTCCGATACTAGAGATTGAACCCTGGGACATTCTACTTCTGAGTTACCTTTTACTCTGAGGTTCTTTTTATTTTGAAACATTCTTCATTCTACTTCCAAGCTTCTTTTTATTTTGAAACAGGTTCACACTAAATTGCCCAGGCTGATCTGGAATCTGTGATCCTCCTGTCTCAGCCTCCTAAGTACTGGGATCACAGGTGTGTACCACCATATCCAGCAAAGTCTGTATAATGGTTTGGGTTTAAAATGTTCCGCTAGCCCTCATGGAAACAAGGTAGCAATGTTGGGAGCAGGGCTTGGTTGCCAAGGAGGGGTTCCTAGGGATGTGACCTTGGGGATTATATAGTTCATCTTCCTCCTGCTCTCTCTCTTGCTTCTGGCCTCCCTAACGTGAGAGCAGAGCCTTGTTGTTGTCTCTCCATCTGTGCTTCCAGCTATTATGTATGCCCTTTAAGCTCTGCAGACCTGGCCTGACATGAACTGAACCCTGAAATCTCCAAAAATTGTGAGCAAATAAATCATCCTTCTTCTAAGTTGTGTGGTCAATTATTTTGGATGAGAGCTGTGAGAATGTTGACATCATGATAAATTTCTACTCTCCTTCCCAGTGATGATGGGTCCTTAAGGACCCGTCAACTCTAATTATGTTTCAGTTTTCCATCTTAATGTTATCCAGTACCTGTTTTTAGTCCTCCAAATTGATTTTTTAATATTTACCAATTTCTTGCTCACCGTTGCTTCTTGCATCCAAGACATGCTTCTGAGTCAATTTTTTCTCTTGACATGAATTCATAAATTAGCTATTCTTTCAGCAAGAATCTAAGAGTATGGAGTTCCCTCCATCTTTGTTTTTTAAGAAAATATTTTTATTTTGGCCTCACACTGGAATGATATTTTCCCTATTTATAGAATTTTAAGTTGATACTATTTTTCCTCAAGACTCTGAAGGTATTCATTCTGGATTACCTAGAATGTTTTGGATTATTATTATTATAGAATACTCTAGATTCTTATTGTTGCTATTGAGATATATTATAATGGCCTATTTATTTGTAGAAAATCTCTCCCTTTCTACTTTTGCTTACTCTTAATACTTTCTCTTATTTTTCTTAAGTAGTCACAACCCAATAATAAATTTTCATGAGTGACTTGTCTTTATTTATACTGTGCCCTTTTTTTGTATGTGTGGTGCAAGAAATTGTAGTAAAAGAGTATTCTACCACTGAGCTATGCCCCTGGGCCTTTCTTGTTCCTTTATTTTGAAACAGGGTCTCACTAAGTTGCCCAAGACTCTGGGGGAAGTGTTGCCTCAAATTTGTGATACTCCTGTCTCATTCTCCCAAGTATAGGGATTACAGGAATGTGCCACCATTCATGGCTTACAGTGTGCCTTTTAAATATTCATGTTTCTT
>PVLC010044818.1:0-12028 GCA_004027655.1 Graphiurus murinus | reverse complement strand
TAAATAGGGTTGGAAGACAAAACTGAATACATTTGTGTAGAGTGTGATTTAAGTGCAACTCTATTTATGTTTATACATTTTTAAGACCAGAGAAAATTATTGCTGAAGCTTTAAAAATTGTGTTTTCAGCAGCATTCACCACAAAATCTGGCTTAGTTTTCTGTTCCTTGTTTTGATTGGTTCTATGTACTCCCCACATACCTGAAACACAATGATGCATCAGATTCCCATTAATAACCCTGAGACAGTTAAGAACTAGAAGTGCCTCCTAAATCATTAAAGAAAGACTGTCATAGTGTGAGTGGGTTTTCTGTTAGATTTTAGTGGTTTTCTGTTAGCAATACTAATCTAAGCACCATGGCATACATAGTAATCCAATGTACCAAAAAACAGCCAGCCAAGACACTTGATCTTAATTTTCCAGTATATACCTTGCTTTCTCAATTCTAATCAAGATGTGGCATTTTTTTCTAGTTGGAATTTGAAAAGTCCCAAGTGAAAAAGTTTGAAAAAGAGCAAAAGAAGCTATCTAGTCAGCTGGAAGAAGAGCGCTCCCGCCACAAGCAGCTCTCATCCATGCTGGTGCTTGAGTGCAAGAAAGCCACGAGCAAGGCGGCTGAGGAAGGGCAGAAGGCAGGAGAGCTGAGCCTGAAACTGGAGAAGGAGAAGAGCCGGGTGAGTAAACTGGAGGAAGAGCTGGCAGCGGAGAGGAAGCGAGGCTTGCAGACTGAGGCCCAGGTGGAGAAGCAGCTGTCCGAGTTTGACATCGAAAGGGAACAACTCAGAGCAAAATTGAACCGAGAAGAGAACCGGACCAAAACCCTGAAAGAAGAAATGGAAAGCTTGAAGAAGATAGTGAAGGACCTAGAAGCATCCCACCAGCACAGTAGCACTGATGAGCAGCTAAAGAGACCAGTAACCATGACCAAAGGCACAGCAACTGAGCCTCCCATGTTGGTGTCTGTGTTTTGCCAAACAGAGAGTGTTCAGGCAGAAAGAATCCATGGGAGCAACACAGCTAAGTTGACAAACACTGGGCTTCCTGGGCCTCCCACTCCTTACTCTTATGCAAAAACTAACGGCCATTATGACCCAGAGATACAAGTGACCAGGGAGTTGACTGCAGGCAGCAGCGTAGAAAACCAAGTGCCTCCACGAGAGAAAACTGTGGCATTAGCACAGGAGAAACTAGTGGAGAATGGTGGATGTCCTATGGGAACCGAGACTCCAGCCCCAGTGGCCAGTCACCTCCCTTCCAGTGGGAGCTCACTGTCTCCCAGCAGCACTGCCTCCTCCTCGCTCACCTCCTCTCCTTGCTCTTCACCAGTACTAACTAAACGCTTATTGGGGTCATCAGCTAGCAGCCCCGGCTATCAGTCTTCCTACCAGGTAGGCATCAACCAGCGGTTCCATGCAGCTCGGCACAAATTTCAGTCCCAAGCTGACCAGGACCAACAAGCCAGTGGTCTGCAGAGCCCTCCATCCAGGGATCTGTCCCCCACCCTCTTGGATAATTCTGCCGCCAAGCAGCTGGCCCGAAACACAGTCACTCAGGTGCTCTCCAGATTCACTAGCCAACAAGGGCCAATCAAGCCCGTCTCTCCCAACAGCTCTCCCTTTGGCACAGACTATCGAAATCTGGCCAGCACTGCCAACCCAAGAAGTGACACCAGCCATTCACCTACTCCAGGGAAAGTGTCTAGTCCACTGAGCCCCCTGTCTCCAGGAATCAAGTCCCCTACAATCCCCAGAGCTGAGAGAGGAAACCCTCCACCTATCCCACCCAAGAAACCTGGCCTCGCCCCTTCTCCCTCTGCTGCAGCTCCACTGACCAAAACTCACTCCCAGGCATCTTCTTTAACCAGCGCCGAAGACCTCGCCAGCAGCTGCTCTTCCAATGCAGTGGTCACCAATGGCAAGGATGTTGAGATACTTTTGCCTACCAGCAGCTAGTCCCTAGGAGTGAGTTTCCACATTTGACATTCCATCAGATTTCGTCCAAGCACTCAGTGAAACCATTAAATCAGATCATGTTATTTATTTTGATAGTAGCTGAAACCATCTGTATAGTACATTTAGTGTATTTTACCTTTTTGTAAGTAGAAATTGAGTAGTTTGGATTTATATGGCTCACATCTTTGTATGGAAGCAAGATAGAAGGACACCTTCTAAAGAATATCTCAGTGTCTGCTCCAGCACTCACCGTCATGTTGTGATGGAGAAAGCTAATTGAGTACCAGGTGGTGACTTGCTGTCTATTTTGGGACTAGAATTACTCAACAGTCATTTTGAATTATGCAGAAGTGGTTCATGCAGATTTTTATTCCAGATGAACATGTTTTAAAAGTGCCTGAAATAAGACTGCCATATGAATGTGATTCTGCAGCAAAAACACAAAATAGATCATTTAATTGCAGAAAATGAGATCCTCTGTGAATTCTGAATGTTAAAAACCAACACTGCTTTTAATCCTCTTTTACTGTTTTTAATACAAGCTTTGTGTTTTGAAAACAAGGCTGTGTAAATGGGAATCCTTCTCAAGGTGGGTGTGAACTCACCATGAAGCTGAGCTTTACAGAGCCCTTGAGAAGCCCTCCTGAGCACTGAGGAGTTGGGGTGCTGATTTTCTTCTGCTTCTAAAAAAGTCACTCCCAGTTTCCTGCATAAATTCTTGAATAGAATAAGATTGCATCTCCATTCAAAAATGTCTTCAGGCATCTACTATTGTGTAAGGAACTTCTGATTCTCATCACTTTTACTTGAATAGGAAATGGTTACTCATTCTGTATAAAAGTTTTGCAACAGAATGATATCTGCTATAATCAAAAAGCAATAACTTAAAATTCTTTGTAATAAGTCAGAATGATGATGGTTTTACCAAATTGTTACATTTATTCTCCAAGCTGCCAGCACTTGTCTGTATCTGTGGAACCAAATTACCTTTACCTAAATGGAAGTATACATATATCTGTATAGATACATACCCTTTACATGTCTAACATACACACACTTAAACACATAAATATTAGTGTGATTATATCTTTGGAATTTGCAATATAGCATAAAGGACAAGTAGAATTGCACGTTAAGATTACCTACCAAAGCAACTAGATGTGGCTGGGGCCCAATCAAAGGAGGAATCTCATCCACAGGGAAGTGGAAAGATCTCAAATGAGGCCTCTCTTCAGCATCATAAAAAGGCAAATCTAAACTAACCCCATTGTTGAAAAATAGAACAGGTCATATAAATAAGCGAAATATATCACTCCCTCAAGTCATGTCAAACAGCCTAGAGTAGTAGACTCTGTAGCAAACTACAGTGCCGAGACCCATTTAAAGGGCCACCCCATTCATCTTCAGCTGCTTGCTCCCATGCAAGAATGCTAAGACCAGGGTTACCAGCTCTTCAAATTTTTATGAAATCCAAATTTTAATATGAAAGTCATTTTTAAATATCAAGAACCGATTCAAAAAGTTTTTAAGTATTGCTAGTTAAACACTTCTGTAGCTGGATTTAGCTTGCAAGCTGCTCAGTTGCAACCTCTTTAATTCTAGAAACTTCTGTTATCCCCATCATTGTGAGTTTGTATAAACAGAAGCCTTTAGACTTCCCAACAAAACAGACTTCTACAGCTGATCAAGCCCATAAAATATGACTATCCCCTTCTCCCAAACAGCACTCTCCACAGCCTAGCTTAGACATGGTGGTTATATTTTGTATCCACAGGGAGAAAGAGGCCTTGGTGTTCACATACCTTCTCCCAGCCAACTTCTGTCCATTAGCCCCTGACCTGCTGTGATTTAATTCTGTTTCTTAATCTGATATGAGTTGTAGGGGAAAGGCAGGTGATGAAAATAAATGTATAAATCACAACAAAGTATACTGATGTCTCCACAGCTTAGAGTTTGATTAAGGCAAATACATCAAAAATTAAATAGCTACTCATCCCCCAGGATGTCTACCAAAATGACATGGGGTATCTTAAACTGTCCAAAGCAATCATGCATTGAACTTTGTTCCCGTTGCATAGCCAAAATGAACAGTGTTGCTCAAATAGCTGAACCTTCTATGCAGAAGGGGAAGCTGCAGTGCCAGTGTATTACCTCTCTTGCTTTAAATGGTAATCTTAAAAGTTGCATTGTGCTCTTCCTTTGGGGATAGATATATAGAGAGCTACTATAAGGAAGTTTATTTCTTAGGAAGTGCACTGAATAATGTATTTCTTTTACAGTGTAATATGGGGGGTGGGGATACACAAAAGAAAGGTGTATTTTTGCTAGTTGCCTATCTTCTGAGATAAATAAGCACAATCCTGCAATGGATCCAATAATTCAGTTAGATATAGATTAGTATTTAAGTTTGCTGTAGATTGTGTGTGTGTGTGTGTGTGTGTGTGTGCGCGCGCGCGCGCGCACGCTAAGTAAAAGTTCCACAATTCACAATTTTGGTATTAACCCATGTTGAAAAAGCTATGTTACTGGTCAAAAGATTATAATGATGTGCAGCACATAATATGAGCATTACTAGTCATTAACATTTGTAAAGCCAAATGTACCATGCAGAAGTCTTCATTTTTATAGCAGACTACATTAAAACAAGATAAAACACTGTCTAGGATAAAATGTCTTGTTTGTACGAAGTGAAGAATGTTGCACAATTTGGGCATATTTTGTTGGGGAAGGAGTGGGTGGTTTAGAGGAAGCACTTGAAAAACCAAGTGAAGTCAACAGACCCATCCAGGTTAGACCCATAAGGAACTGAGACATTGACTGACTTTAAAACCACAGAGCTGGAAGAAGCTTGCATAATAATCCAGTCTGTGATTTTTTAAAAACCATTTAGGGTAGCTGGGCATGGTGGCACATGCTTGTAATCCCAATACTTGGGAGGCTGAGCAGGAGGATCCGCGTTTGCTACTTAGTGAGGCCCTCCGAAACTTAGTGATACCCTATTTCAAAATAAAGAATAAAAAATAGACTGGGGGTGTAGCTCAGAGGTAGAATTCCCCTGGGTTCAGCCCCCAGTACCAAAAAAAAAAAAACACCACTTGGGGTTCTAGACCTTTTGAAAACTGTAAAAAAGCTCTGGACTCTTCCCAGGAAAATAGATATGCCTCTATGTAAAATGTGGTTGACGGCTTCACAGGACCTGAAGCCATCAGTGACTCATGTACTCAGCCTGAGAAGGCCTGGTCTTGTTCTGCCCTATCTCTCATTCCACAAATGACTAATATGTTCCTTGTTTCCTAGTCCAGTCCATTGCTGCTGTGCTCTTTGCAATGCAAGTTGTAGCCAGACAAAAACACTTCAGGATTCTTTGATGTACAAAAGATGTTCAAACAGTGTGGATGTTTATATATCTTAAGTTTCCAGCATTTAAGCCAATTAATGATCATTTCAACAAACACTAGCTCTATCCGGTTTCCTGTGACAGCCTCAAAGCTGCCTTGTCAAATGTGTGTGTGTGGGAGAGGGGGAGAGAATTTATAAAGAGTGTTTCTGATGCTTAATCCTTGAAACAGAACTTTAAATGTCTCTAACTCTTGGCTTCAAAATAGGCTGTACAGGGTTGAGGGTGTAGCTCAGCCATCATTTTGTCTACTAAAATGATGCCAGGGGTATCTTAAATGTCCAAAGCAATCACGCATTGAAGTTGATTCCCATCACATAGTCAAAATGAACAATGTTGATAAAATAGCTGAACCTTCCAAAACAAAAGGTATAGCACTCACCTAGTACATTCAGGCCCTGGGTTCCATCGGCAGCACTGGGAGAAGAATGAGCATTGTTCTACTGGAGTAAATTTTAGTTTAATTGCTATTTAAACTAATGAAGTTTTTTGTTTTTTTTGTTTTTTTTTTTTTTTGCGGTACTGGGGATTGAACTCAGGGGCATTCTACCTCCAAGCTACACCCCCAGCCCTATTTTTTATTCTTTATTTTGAAACCGAGTCTCACTAAGTTGCAGATGGCCTCACTAGGTAGCTGAGGCTGGCTGCGAACCGGATCCTCCGGTCTCAGCCTCCCAAATGCTGGGATTATAAGCGTACGCCACCACGCCTGGCATGAAGAAAATTTGAGATCCTGTCCACCCATCCATTCACATATCAATGTGAAAGTCTTTAGTAAAAGCAAAAAAGGAAGCCGGGCATGGTGGTGCACGCTTGTAATCCCAGCATTTGGAAGGCTGAGCAGAGAATCCAGATTCGTGGCCAGCCTCAGCTACCTAGTGAGGCACTCTGCAACTTAGTCAGACCGTTTCAAAATAAAGAATAAAAAGTAGGAAGCCGGGCGTGGTGGCGCATGCTTGTAATCCCAGCATTCGGGAGGCTGAGACCAGAGGATCCGGGTTCGCGGCCAGCCTCAGCTACCTAGTGAGGCACTCCACAACTTAGTGAGACTCGGTTTCAAAATAAAGAATAAAAAATAAGACTGGGGGTATAGCTCGGAGGTAGAATGCCCCTGAGTTCAATCCCCAGTACTGCAAAAAAAAAAGTAGGGCTGGGGGTATAGCTCGGAGGTAGAATGCCCCCAGGTTCCATCCCCAGTACTGCAAAAAAAAAAAAAGAAAGAAAACCCTGTTTCACACTCCTCCACCCTTACCCAGTGAGTGGATTATCAGACCTAATCAATGCCTGGGACCTTTATCAAGTCAGATACACAAAAACAAAAGATCTTTCTTATTACTTCCCCTCAAACAAAGGTATGTTTTCTTAAATATCTGAAGATGAGCCAGAAACCAAGGTAGCTATTTAGGAAGATACAAGTTTAAACCTGTTCCCTGCCCTCAGGGCACTCTCCATTTATTTGAGGAAACAAAACCTTGACACAAAAACTTGCTTGACTCCAGACACAACAGCTGGCTAGAATATGGGAGTTTTAAAAGTCACATAGCTATTGAAGGTGTAAAATACAGTGTAGATCAGAGGTGGTAGAGCTTTGGATGCAAGGGAAAAGTAACTAGAAAAGGAGCAAGCATCCTCTCTCCGCTCTCCAAGGCAGTATTTGCCTGGGGTGCTGCAGTATCACCCTGCTTTATGTTTTATTTGGCTTGCTTTGATTTGAGGATGAGGTCAGAGACAGAGGCACAAAAAGTCCCCAAGAACTGAGTCTGGTGAAGGAGACTGACAGGCACCAATGTGGTTTCTGCAAGTGTTGGGGCTGGCCTTAGAAGGAATTCCAAGACCGCTGCACTCCATAGAACATACTCTGGTAACTTGTAGAGAAGATCCAGAAACAGGCAAAAGGGCAGGCTGAGAACAGGCCTTGTTGCCAAAATGCCACATTACCCATCCATGATGTCCCCTCTACCCCTGCCCCTCACACTTGTGGCGGGGGGTGGAGGTGGGGGGACAGGGACACTCTACCACTGAGCTCCCATCTGTATGTAGCCCTTTCTGTTTTTTATTTTGAAATAGGATCCTGCTAAATTGTCCAGGCTGGCCTTGGACTTGGAATCCTCCTGCCTCAGCCTTCCAGATAGCTGGGATTAGGCATGTGCCACTGTACCCATCATACGCTCTTAACTCCTTACAAGCAAATGAGAGAAATGAACATTAGGCTTTGAATAGACTCCAATGAGTCCTTCTGGCACACTTTAAGTGATTTGCCTCCCAGGAGGGATCCGAAAGCAACTGCTCCCCAAATCATCAGTGTCTATGTTACTAAGACTAGAGGAGGCGGAGTATCGTGTGGCTCTGTCCACACCACTAGGAGATGGTTGGCATTGAGAAATTACTAGGAAGTGTCAAAACAAGACAGGCTTTATCCTTGGGAGTCAGGTAGTTAATCTAACAAGAATCCTACATAGGCCTTATCCCAAGGAGTCACCTGCTTAATCTAACAAGAACCCTACTTAGCATCTGGGTGCAGTGGCACAAGGCTATAATCCCAGCCATTCTGGAGGCTGAAGCAGGAGGATCACAAGTTTGAGGCCAGCCTTAGCAACTTAGGGACACCCTGTTTAAAATTTTAAAATAAGTAAATAAGGTGTCTTGGTGGAGTGCTTGCCTAACCCATGAGGCCCTGGGTTCAATCCACAGCACTGCCAAAAACAAACAAAATCCTACTGATTAACTTCATTAATTCAATATGGATGTACCACACTGGTCCCCCTTCAGAAATCAAGGAAGTATTTCACTAGGTACAGGGACTGCTGACAATAAATGATCCTCAGCTATAGCCCCTTAGAGGAGCTGCCTTAACTCGAAAAAAAAATTTCTTTTTTAATGTGACCAAGATCATATATTCCACAGATAGCTTATATCCAAAGATTGATTAATGTGATGTTTATATTGGCCCCTCTTATCCCAAAAGGAGAACTCTGAAGGGTCATCTCAGCTTCACAGTCACCCGCAGGGATGGCTGAGGCTGTGTTGCCGCTCTGGCCCCTCTGCCCCTAGGTGCAGACTCAAGTGTGGTCCCAAGAAGTCGCCTGCTGCCTCATCTCCACCTCAGTCCATCTACACTGCTCCCTTTGTCACAATCCCGTCTTAAGACTTTGTGTGTGTGGGGGGGGGTATTGGGGATTGAACTCAGGGACATTCTACCTCCCAGCTATATCACCAGCCCTTTTCTTTATTTTGAAACAGGGTCTCACTAAGTTGCAGAGGGCCTCACTAAATAGCTGAGGCTGGCCGTAAACCTAGAGCCTCCAGTCTCAGCCTCCCAAGTACTAGGATTACAAGTGTGTGCCACCACGCCCGGCTCCATCTTAAGACTTCTGAAGGGCACATTTTCTGAGTAGATATGCCATGCTCTCAATAAAGTATTTCACGTGTGTTACTTCATTGCATCTACTTCATTGCAGCTACTACAAGGGATAGATGGGGCTGGGAGTGTAGCTCAGTGGTAGAGTGCTTGCTGAACATGCATGAGACTGGTTCATCCCCAGCACTTTAAGAAAACAAAAACAGAAGAGACAGATCATCCTGATTTGACAAGTCACGGTTACTAAAGACCGTTGAGATACCGTATGTGGCCCAAGGTCCTGGAGCAGAGCAGGGCTGGGATGTGAGTCATGGCTGGGAAGCAAACCCTCATCCGTTTGGCTTTCAATGCTGAGTTCCTTCCACTGGCCATGCTGTAGTTTCATAGCAGTAACAAGGGTTGGGACTGTAGCTCAATGGTAGAACATGTACTTAGCATGTATGAGGCCCTGGGTTCAATCCCCAGCACCAGAAACAAACAAAAAACAGTAATACACTTAGAATTTAGAATATTAGCTTATCATTGGTCATATACCTAAGAATGAATCCCACATGCCTGTAATCCCAGTACTTTGGAGGCTGAGACAGAAGGATCTCAGGTTTGAGGACAGCCTCAGCAACTTGGTGAGACTATTTCAGAATAAAAAATAAAAGAGAATGGGGTCAGGCATGTAGCTCAGAGGTAGAATGCCCCTGGGTTCAATCTCAGTACCACAAAAAAAAAAAAAAAAAAAAAAAAAAAAAAAGAATGAATCTACTGGGTTAGCTAGCTTTCTTTTAAGATCTTCAGCTAGGAACAGGACACTGAAGGAACTGGTTTTACTAAGGGCAAGGATGGTTTGTCTACACACAGAATCATCTAGTGTTAGAGCTAGAGAGAAGCTTAGAACCCCTTAATTCTAGCTTTCTTTTTTTGGACTGGAGATTGAACCCAGCAGCATTATTTTACCTCTAAGCTATACTCCAGCCCTTTTTATGTTGAAACAGGGTCCTACTAAGTTGCTAAGGCTGGCCTGAAACCACAAGCCTGTGTTCTTCCTATCTCAGCCTCCCAAGTACTGGGATTACAGATGCATGCCACCATGCCTGGCTGCTCCTTCGTTAAAGATGAGGAGAGGGAGCTGGGTGTGGTGGCGCACGCTTGTAATCCCAGTACTTGGAAGGCTGAGACTGGAGGATCCAGGTTCACGGCCAGCCTCAGCTACTTAGTGAGGCCCTCCGCAACTTTGTGAGACCCTATTTCAAAATAATTAAAAATGGGACTGAAGGTGTAGCTTGGAGGTAGAATGCCCCTGGGTTCGATCCCCAGTACCGCCAAAAAAAAAAAAGATGAGGAGAGCCTAGTGATTTGCTCAAGCTTCCACATCTAGCTCATGGCAGAAGCAGACTGTAAAGACATTCCAGCTCCCTCCTCCTGCCTCCAGGACTCACCTGGGACCAGCAGTTGGCTAGCCCAGCCCTGGCGGCTCCCTCAGGCACTCCCTCCCTCTCATCTGATGGCACTATGCCAGCCTTTGATCTTGCTCACCTGGCCTGCCCTGTATTCCAGGACTTGCCCTCTGTCCAGGCCTGGGGCTGCCTGCCATGCTGGTTGCCACAAAAATACTGTCCCCATGCCTCTGAACAGGTCTGACAGCTGGGGCAAGGGAGGTGCGTCCCCTCCCAGGTTCTGCCTCCTGCCTGGCATGGGCTCTGGGAAGCTCTTACTCATAAGGCATGGCCAGCACCTCAGGTGGAGCCAAGATGCCACAGGAGCTGTGAGCATTTGTCCCCTCCCTGCTCCTCAGCGTCTGGCTTGCCACACTGCCTGGGGAGGGCAGCAGAGTGCTTGAGGAGAGGTGAGGAAAGCCGCCTATCCTCCCCCCCACCTGAACCCGCCCCACAGCTCTCCCAGGGATGGCCTCTGCATTCCCCAAACCTGTCCACTTAACCCGAACCAAAGCTGCCCAGGACTGCAGTTGCGTCGGAGCGGACGGTGTCCTCAGGAGCCCTGATCCTTCAGATCACACAGGCCCTTCCTTCTTCATCCCTCGCGTGTGTCCCACTCTTGCATGGTGGTGAGTCAGTGCCATGGCCACACACAAGGCTCCCATTCAGGGCTCCGTCTCCTGCTCTAACTCGGATCTTGGCATCTCTCACTCCCTCATTCTCTATGTGGGCCTTATTCTCGCCATGGGAAAGCTCTGCTCCCTGCCCTGTGCCTCCTCACTCCCCCCGCACCCCAGGCATACACCCACATTCCTCATCCTTGCCTCTGGGAGTTGGCAGACCCAGCTGGCTACAAGCGTATAGGATGTGAAACAAAATAGAGATGTTACACAACCAAATCCTCAGTTGCAAATCTGACAAGTGTTTGTTGCTGCTATGCAACCCTGAGCTAGGTTAAGAAGGATGCACCCTCGCACACACACACACACACACACATATACACACACACACACACACACACACACACACCTGCCCCTAATTTACTCAGCATAAGGTTGTTTTGTTGTTGTTGTTGTTTGTTTTTGTTTTGTTTTGCTTGTGTGTGTAGGACTGGGAATTAAGCCCAGGGACATTCTATTTCCGAGCTACACCCCAGCCCTTTTTATTTTTTGTTTGGAAACAGTGCTACACAGAGTGACAACGCCCCTGCTCTTGTTCAAACTCTGCTAAGTTCCTGAGAGTCTCACTATGTTGCTGAAGCTGACCTCAAACCTGCGATCCTCCTGTCTCAGCCTGTCAAATACTAGGATTCCAGGTGTGCACCACCACACCCGGCTCAGCATAAGGTTATTAAGTGCTGACTCTGTGTCAAGCATCATGCTAAGGGCTGGAATTTACACACTAGTGGTGGGGAAAAAAATCTCACTGAAGTCACATCTCTCAGGGTAGCCCTGGGCAGGACACAGCAGGTGTCCCAAATGGGTGGTGAAGCCAAGGAACTCTGCCGGTTTAGAGATTTAAGAAGCACCTGACCCAATACTAGGGAGGCTGAGACAGAAGGATTACAGCTTCGAGGCCAGCTTCAGCAACTTAGCAAGACCCTCAGCAACCTAGTGAGACTCTGTTTCAAAAGAAAACTTAAAAGGGGCTATGGTGTGGCTCAAAGATAGAACGTGACTGGGTTCAATCCCCAGAACAACAACCCCACCTGATTTAAATAAACCAAAGGGAGAAG
The DNA here is from genome assembly GCA_004027655.1 of Graphiurus murinus. Lineage (NCBI taxonomy): Eukaryota > Metazoa > Chordata > Mammalia > Rodentia > Gliridae > Graphiurus > Graphiurus murinus. The sequence continues at coordinate 158 of PVLC010044818.1, read as the reverse complement.
GCTCTTGGGTTGCATCGTTAGGATTAAGTCCACACTGATTACAGCAAGGGGATGCCGAAAGAGTTTGAACAAGAACAGGAGCTTTGTCACTCTCCATGTAGCCCTGGGCAAGTGAATTAACCTCCACAAGCCTCAGTAAAATAAAGACAGTATGTGAA
>PVLC010044817.1:0-11927 GCA_004027655.1 Graphiurus murinus | reverse complement strand
AAAAGATGCTTTGAAAGTAAGAGAAACTAGATTCAAATCTCATTCTGCCTACAAAATTAGTTCCTATCTTCAGATTTCTCAACTGTGGAAATAATAGGAGCCTGTCACTCACACATTTATGAGGCCTACCCCTGACAATACCTAAAAGAATCCCTCCATAGTCAACTCTCAAATTCCATGAAAATGTTGACTGATGTTGACAGTCAACTACACCTGATGATTTTCCTCAGAGAGTATTTATTTCAAAACATACTTTTATAACAAAAAATTAAGGCTTAAGAGATTTTTATACTTCCTACAAATCAGCATACATTTATTGAATGACAACATCATGAAAGATATAGGGTCTGACTTTATTGCTCTAAAATAAGAAGGTTGATGATACCAGAAAATATGAAGGAGAAAAGCTAGTATGTATTCATTATAAAATAATGGAATACCTTTCTTTCTCATCAGTGTGGAAATACAGGAGCTGGAACTCTATTTTGGCTGTCACTCTATCACCCTAGTCAATGTCTGATATACAGGTGGTGCTCAACATATTTCTTGACTACATCCTCATGGTTCATTATTTAGAAAAATACTGTCAGCCAGATGCGGTGGTGGCACATGCTTATAATCCCAGTATTTGGGAAGCTGAGACAGGAAGATCACAGGTCCCATGGCCAGCTTCAGCAACTTAGTGAGACTGGTTTAAAACAAATAGGACTGGGGATGTATCTCAGAGGTAGAATGCCTCTGGGTTCAATCCCCAGGTACCATTAAAAAAAAATACTGTCATGCACATTTGGGTTTCTATGATAAGGCACGCTCGGAAAATCGAAGGTAAAACGAACTGAATTTTCTACAGATGAAAAGGAATTTGCAGGTTGGAAACTGGAGGAGGAAAAGAATCAAGAGGAGGAAAAGAATCAAAAAGGAGAAAAAGAATCAATATAAGAAATTAAGTCCAAGAAAGTGAGGACAATCCCATTTCTCAGTGGAGAGACCCAAAGACATTTCCTCAGAAAGGGAAAAGAACATCTAAACTCTTACCATCTGAGAATACAGGAGTTCTCAAAGCATTTCTCTTATCCAAGGAGTTTACTTTGCTCTCCAGGCTGTCATCCTCTTCCTCTAAACCCTCTTCTCTACAGACTACCCTAATGAGGTAATAATGGATGGTAGAGACACCTGGATTTGGCACCTAGAAAAGTAAACTTTCTCTACCTGATCATCTAATCTAGAAAATGAGGACAGTTACCTACTACTTCTCAGACTACAGTGAGGGTTAAATGAAGTACTATACATAAAAGCGTTCAGAGCACACCACCTGCAAATACATCATTTTGGTATAAGAACAATTTTGAGCTGAAAATACTTAACACACACACACACACACACACACACACACACACACACACACACCACATACAAGAAGATCATATGACCTTCCTTCTGTTTCTGAGAAGCAGGAGGTAAAGTTCCATATAAAAATCACATGAAAGATCCTCTCCTTATAGTCACAAAGAGTGAAGGGTCATATGCAGAGGGAGTAATTGGGATACAAAAGAAACTTTAAACAATGGAGGAGAAACCCCAGTGGAGCAAGGGAGATAGTTTGAGGGAGGAAGGGATGGGGAAGAGGGAGAATTAATAAAGAAAATGCATCCATTGGCATTATGTACCTATGTGAGAATATAAATGCCAATCTCAATAATATCATGTATGGGTATGGGAGGGAGTGGAGAGAGAGCCGGGGGGAAAGCCCACCAAGTGTTATATGCATTGATGTCACCATCACAATGAACTACATTATGATTTGAAACTATAATGTACCAATAAAGGTATAAATAAATAAATTCCTGACAAGTTAAAAAAAGAGAAAAAAAGAATGGGAAGTTGAGATTGAAAGAATTCTGTACACATCTTGTTAAAATAACGCTTTCCTTCTAGCCTCCCTTCATAATTATTTGCTTTTACACAATGTACTATTCTTTGTCCAATTAATATATGTCTTCAACACTGTGTCCATTGTTTCATGAAAACACAGGCCATTTTTTCGTGAAAGCTCTTTATGTCACATAAAACTTGAAGTAAATAAATTTCTGTTTTACTCCTATTGGTCTGTCTTACGTCAATCTACCTTTTAGGCTCAGCAATAAAAATTTTCAAAGTGGAAGAGTTAAACTTTTGCCTTTGCTACATTAATTGTTTTAATATATAGTGAGTGTTCAATAAACGTCTATTCCTTCGCTACTCCCTATTCTTTCTTTATCCATCCTTCATCACGATGGGCAAGGTTTGTAACTATTGGGACTCACTTGAGAGGTGGGAACATACACACACACACACACACACACACACACACACACACACACACAGACTCAAACACCCTACCTTTTACTAAATGCAGTAATACTGAAGTCCAGCATCTCCAAATAAAGAACAATACACTAGGTAGAACATTCAATGCATTTTTAACTACAAAGAGCCATGCTAGTAGCACCTTGAAATGCAACATCTGAGTCTCTTTAGTACAAAAAATTCTTCAAGCTCTCTGATATCAAAGAACATACCTATTTTTGTAGCTTTAAACTATAATTGCTCAGGCTTCCTGATGGGGGAAAAATAAAGTCTCATAAAGAAAAAGAGAAAGAAAACATCTCAATAAAGGCTTCCAGAGGGGGTGAAAAGACTCTCACTGGTTTGCAAAAATTCTTAACAGAGCTCTTCTTTTGCATTGCATGGAGTAGGGCAGCTGCCAGAAGGAAGAATGAAATTATAACATGAGGAACCAAGAAAGAATTACTATACCCCATAACCTGCTCAGTTCTTAACAAGTTGAACATCTTCCCTTATTCATTGCAAATTAAAGAAATGTGAATTATTTTATCATCTAGAAGGTGAACAAAATATAAAAAAATAGAATCTTCCCAGGACATTGTGCCTTCTTGGAATGATAGACAAGCACATTAGCTTCACATAAATTATATGCCTAAGCATACTAGCTAACAACATGCTACCACATACCCACTACTCTGCTTCCCTTAAGTGGATTGAACTTGACCTTCAAAGCCCTTGAAATGCAAAAAAAAAAAAAAAAAAACTTACTCTTTTCTGACATTTATGAGTGTCTTTTCCGCTTGACTGCCTTTAACCGCCTGGAAATAATAGTGAAAGCATTGTAGACGAAACCTGCTATAAACACTGACAAATAACAGGAAAGGCAGACACTTTTATTCCAGGCAGGTTAAAGCTAATCTAATCAAATCTAATTCTCTTTCTGTAAGCCTACTACTATGTTCAATTTATTTTTTTATTAGAAGTGCAGTATGATAGTCCTCTCTTGGACTATAGTTAAATGATACTGAGGTTTACAATTTCCCTACAAACCATTTTGATGAAACAACAGATCTTTCTAAGAAGATTCTAAGGGAAACTTTTTCTCAGTGCTTTTTGACTTTGAAAACACACCAATGGTATCTATTCTAACCAGTAATAATATATTCCCAAGAGAAAAATGTTCCCGGGTCCTGGGTTTCAGAAATTTAAGGAAAAGAACGCTTTGAAAATACTGACTAATGGCAGCAAAGACATGACATTACATGTATTTAAATACTGAATAATGGGAACAATGAGATGTGTGGCTGAATAATAGTTAGCAATTCTGTTAGCAAGGTACAAAGGGCTATTTTCTTTTCATTGAGCAAATGTACAGTCCCTCATCAAACAGAGCTTTCTTAGTGAGCACAAAGCAAGACTACATGCCCCCAAATGGTTTTGCACAAGTGATCAACTTGCCTGTTAAAAGTTTTGACTGATCATAAAATCACACTGCTTCTCTCACTTCCCAGTGAGGGTATGCAGCAAATGTACATGTGTGTAGGCATATATACCCCCTCACACATACACAGGTGTTCATACTTCTACTTGTGGTGTACCCAGTAGGAAACATCACTCTGCCATGACTGGAAGCTTTATGTTTGGAAACAGAAGAAAGTTTACTGAAGATCTTAGAAGAAGAGAGAAGAAAATGTCACTACTCTTTCTTTGTCTTCAAATTAACAGCAGTATATGACCTTCATATAAAAGACTAGGAATCTGACTACAGTATGTTGGGATTTCAACTAGATCTTTCAAGCGTTTTCTGTATTGACCTTGCAAATGATATTGTGTGTCAGCTGTGATACAGAGGAGATGTAACCTGCCTTTTCTGTAATTTGCCCTTGGTTCTAGTCTGGGTGATTCTATAACCAGCAACGTGGTCCTGGGCTTTTTTGGAACCTGGTTCCTCATGTATAAAATCCATAGAGAGGACAAGTGGAAGTAATACTTCCTTAAGTTATTTCTAGTCCCATATGGAAATCTGTGGAGGTCTGATGATCACTTATAATAGACCCATGCTGTCATAAAGGAGAAGAGGACCCTAGTGGCATCTATCAAAGCAGCCATGTTTTCCTATTACCAGCTCTGTTGATGAAATCTGCAAAAGACACAGCACTGTGATGAGTATTGCTGATTAAATCACCATTTGAAAAAATTGCCATAAGGTAGAAAGATGGGTAAAAACACTATGATTAAATTTTATCATAAGTAGGAGAGGTCACTAATTCAGTTATAATATTTTACAAAACTATTGCTCTGTGCTGGGGTATAGCTCAGTAGTAGAACACTTACCTAACATGTGTGAGGCCCTGGATTTAATCGCCAGCACCACACAGACAGACAGACAGACAGACACACACACACACACAAATATTGTTCCAATAAAGATGGGTAGAAATATTTCTCTGATTTACTTGAGAGGAAAAGAAAAGACCTTAGGTTTTATTTGATGAGGAAGGGCAAATTGATTGGCATAACTACTAAGGAAAATAACTAGTTTAGGAGATTAAAGATCAATCTGGAACAGAGACCTGAGGAATGACTAAGAGAGTTGGTATGTTCTTTTGGGGGGAGTGGAAGATAGAAATAGATCTACCAAGTAGAGGTTCAAGAAGGCAAATCTTGATGATATAAATAATAACTTTGGTCTTATATATCAGAAAATATTTCTAAGGTGGTTAGTAGTTCCCAGGCAGAGTTGAGGTGTGGGGCTACAGAAGCAGGCACAGACCCACACTCAAGGAACCCACTGTTCAATAATAAGTAGACAACTTTGAGAAGAAGTGAACACCCGAAAAGAGGAAGTTGTCATGATACAGCTTACTGATGACTTTTAAAGGGAAATTTTGTTTGGAGTGAGTTGTTAAATTTAGTCTCTTTTCAGCTTTAATTCCAGGCTGCTCGTCTGAGGTGTGGCAACTCACTTCCCTTAAAACTTGCACACAGTGAAAAAAAGTACTTAGACATCAAGTGTCAGGATTTGTTCACAAGGAGAACTAAAATGGAAAAACAGAGTCTGGGTTACCTACCAGTTCATTCATTGTTTCAGTCAACATTTCATAAAGGCCTCATACCTGCTTTGGTTGGGTCTGCCCTAGTGACGTGGAAAGTTTGCTGTATTCTCTTTTTTTTATTGGCGGGGGCGGGGGTACTTGAGGAACACACTACCTCTCAGCTCTATTTTTTTTGAAACAGGGTCTTGCTAAGTTGCTTGAGGCTGGCTGGGCTCGAACCTGTGATCCTTCTGTCTCAAGCTCCCAAGTACTAGAATTACAAGCATGTGCCACCATGCCCAGCTCAAGTTCACTGGATTGTTATAAGCATTCCTCAGTGCCCAGGTATACCAGGGCCCCATTGCCTACTATACCAAAGCCACCATTTCTATCAAAATAATGTTAAATTGGAACTGAGATTGCTTCAACTTCCCATGAGATGGAGCATCAACAACTGCCCATTTTTAATGTCGCTGTCAGAATATTAAGTTCCGGAGAAGGTTCACTGCTCATTACTAGTTAGGGCGATGTTTTATGACAGGCTACAACGAATACAAATCCCAAGAATTATCTTGGAGGGTTCTCAAAATAGTGCTGTAAGATTTCCTCAGTGAGGCTGCAAAGTCCTTTGGCTATAAATCTCGCCCAACAACACTGCTTATTCAATTTAAGGCTGCGAGCCCGAGAGAGATTAATGAGATGAGTTGTCCACTAGTCAAGGGAAGAACACAAGATCTATCCTATCTTATTTCATCTTCTGCCTTAATCATTATAAGTGTTATGTAATGTGACATTCACACATTATTGAAGACGTTCAAGGAACAAATTGCATATCACTAATCAGAACATCATTTTTCATTTTCTTTCAGACTCTAGAATTAATGATGCCCTCCCTTTTTATTGAACCCTTAAAAAAAATAACAAGTTTTTTAAAATAAGAAATTAAACATAGGAACAATAAGTATTTCTTTTCTTCTCTCCCCTCCCCTTTTTCTTTTGCAATTTGGTGCTTTTCCCTAAGCTAACCAATTCCAGCAGTGTTAGAAAGAGGCTTAAGGAGCAGCAACTTATTTTGTTTCAGTTCGTTAGATCTCTGACAAGCAACTTGCTCCTTCAGGATCCAAAATGTTCTTTTCCCACTGGATTCTTTCATGTCTGTTATTCCTCTTTAACTTAGCGGTTGCAACACACTTGGATGCTATTTCCAAGCTGCTAATTGGGTCCCCGGGAGTGTCCTGGCTGGGCAGGGGCAGCCAGGCCACATTGAGCTGGCCAGGCTCTTGCTCCCGCCAGCTTCTAATCTGGCAGGAATCCCCTCTGACAGAGCTGCAGGGGTGGGCCCAGGGGCACCGCAGTCCCAATCAGCTGACCGCTCCGATGTGCTGGGATTTTAATTAAGAAATTCTTTTGAGATGCTACTATAAAATATTGAAGACGACTAATCAAAAGAAGCTTGGGTTCTCTGAAATTTAAACTTTTAGCACACCCCAGGATCCTCTTTTCTTTTCAAGGATGATGGTCACTCAGAACATCCATCTCTTCCTTTCCTGCTCAAAATAAGGCAGTCTCACGGACTATTATTCTCCATCCCCTTCATGACCTTTCTCCTTAATAATTTAAGTGCTACTTCCTCCTGATATTTCTCAGCTGGACCTTCCAAGATTCAGCTGTGAAAGGGAAAGGCAGTGAGCTTTGTCATGACAGTGCAGTAAGTAGGTTGGGTCAGACACTTGTGCCATCATGCCTTCCTTACACACAGCTATGAGCCTCCAGGGAGTGCACACTGGTTGATTTGTCATCGGGAGTGAGACAAGAAGCACCAATACCCCCCAAGGCAGCCCCTGGGATGTCACTACTAAGACATAGGTTACCATCCACAAAGGACCCATTCTTGGGATATGTGTGGGGGTAGCTGTGAAAGAAGAATGGAAGAAACCCAATGGAATCTACACTGGGGACTAAAACACCTGAGTTCTGTTCCTGAACCTGCTAGTCACTGCCTGTGGCACGTGTGACTCAGTTTGCTTTGCTGTAAGATAATAATATCTGTTTCAAAAAGCAGTTATAGAGACAGTCATGGTGGCACATGGCTGTAATCCCAGTAGTTGGGAGGATGAGACAGGAAGAGCACAGGTTTGTAGACAGCCTCAGCAACTTAGCGACACACTTAGCAACCTACAAGACCCTGTTTCAAAAAACAAAAAATAAGGGCTAGGGGTCTAGCTCAGAGGTAGAAGTCCCCTGGGTTCAATCCCACCAAAAAAAAATGGCTTTATGGAAACATACCCAAATACCTAAAGAGGCACCATTTTTAGCTGTGGTAAATGAAAACAACATAAATATCTACCAGAAAGTGAAATGGTTAAATGAATAATATGATAATAATTCCATAAACATGTGGCCATTTAATAGAATAAGGTAAATCTGTATTTTTATTATAGGATGATATCCAAGACAATATAGGAAGGAAGGAAGGAAGGAAGGAAGGAAGGAAGGAAGGAAGGAAGGAAGGAAGGAAGGAAGGAAGGGGAAAGTTACATATAGTATTGTTAGTGTTAGTGTGAAAAATCTACAAAGTAATATTGCACCATCTTTTAAAGATTTGCCTGTATGTAGATGAATAGAAAAAAGTGCTGGAAGAGAACAGGGAACTGAAAAGAGGTGCTGCTCAAAGGAAATTTTTGCTTTCATCTGCAATATTTCAATTTTTCCCATAAAATAATGTTATTTCTACACCATATGATTAAAAGTGTCTTAAAAGAGAAAGAATGCTTGTGAAAAGATGTGTGAGACTACTCTGATAAACAGAAAATGCAGGGTAGGTATAAGCTTTCCCCATGAACCTTGCCCTGGCCACACCACACATACCAAGACCATTTTCCCCTTGGATAAGGTAAGAAGCCAACCCATTCCTGACTCAGGTGGTCTCCCACCACTTCCAGATTCAAGAAAGGACCTTTCCGAAGAGGGAGTATGCTCCCAACACCTGCCTCACTGTGCAGGTAACCAAAAAGTGAACATGGTGGCCTCAAGGCTGAACCTACCACAGTCCCTTGGTAAACGCCTTTGAATTAAATCCTCTATTGATTATTGGGACTCAAAGTAGAATTCTAAACCTCTTCTTGGATTCCTTCTAACAGTGCTTCATTGGATTTATTTTTTCTTTGGGAGGGGGATTACTGGTGATTGAGCCCAGGGACATTCTATCGCTGAGCTACACCCTCAGCCTTTTTTTTATTTTGAAGTGATTTCGGTAAGTTACTGAGGCTGGCCTCAAACCCGTGATCTTCCCAGCCCAGCCTCTCAAGTACTGGGATTAAAAGCATGCATCACCACACCTGGCCATTTGGTCTAATTTAATGGAGCAGTTTCATCCAGTATTTTCCAACAACTTTATTCCTCTCCCTCTCAAAAAAAAAAAAAAAAAAAAAAAAAACCCTCTTTAGTCAACTTTTTAAAATTATTCCTTTCACAAAATTTAGTTTTGCCCCATTGGAGTTGCTACCAGCCCTGTTGAGCACACAGGATTTTGCTAACTATTCCTCACCATGTGTCAGGTGTTACAGCTAAATTAATATATTCAAATTTTAAAATAGAGGATTAATGGAGGCACAGAGAATGTAGGCACTTACTCTAGATCCCCCCAAATGAAGTGCCAGAGCAGCAATCCAAGTCTGGACAGTCTGACTTCTACTTCTGCTCCTGACCATTGCCTTATGCCGCCTCAGAGAAAACATGCCCTAAAAATGCTAGAGAAAAACACCTTGTCTCACAGAGAGAGATCAATGGAATTTATCCCAAATGAAACAGCCAGGTGTTGGTGGTGTTTGTAGCAAACAGAGGTTGAGATTAAAGGTAACACACCAGAGTGTAAGCAACATAAGGTCTGTAAACACAGGGTTCAGGAACACAAGTGGGAGGAAACAACACACCTGCTCTTATTGCAGTTTATGGTGCTGAAAAATATATAGCTTCTTAGACAAGATGAGACTGTACAATAGCCCGAGACGCACTCCGGAAAGTACAGACTGGTTCAACAAGCCACACACAACCATCAGATTTTGGAGCCTCGTATTTTCAAGTTAGCCAAGTAGAACACGTTAATTTTCTTGTTCCTTGTAGTGGAGACTGGCTCAATTGGCATCTTTTCAACTTCAGCTCCAGGACTCCCAAAATAGAGCTTTCTTCCCTGGCTCTGCCCAGCATCCAACTTTTGTATTGCCAGAGTATTGCTTACACACCTCTGCACATGGGATGTTCTTCTCTCTAGTCATCCAAATGAGACCTATTTATGAAGGTCTACATCAAACTGTCCAGACAAGCCCACACCCTGCCCTCTTCTTGGAAACCCTGATTGCTCAGCCAGACCTGCTCTCCCTGTCATCTGAGCTTTCCCAGCATTTACTGTGTGCACCACTCATCATTGGAATCTCTTTGTGGTGAGAGTTGACCTGACGATTCACATGCCATTCCCTCTCTTAAACTTCAAGTTCCTTAGTGGGGGAAATTGGTAGAATTTACACTTCTCAGTGCCTTCCCTGGGGCTCTGCATAAATCCTGATCTTCCTGCAGATGGTATTTTTTAGGGGGGTATGGGGCTTGAGTATGATGCACTCATACTCATGCTGAAACACATGGTGCATGCTGAAACACATGGTGCATGCTGAAACACATGAAACACATGGTGGGGGAATAGGCACTGTTTTCTTCACTCTGCAGGTAGAAATTGGCCCAGTAGATTTTAAAACTTATTATGGATACAATGTTGGAGTCAATTAAAAAAAATAAACATTTCAGCACCAAGCTTCCAATGATTTTACACCGTGATCTCAACATTCCTCCCAAACTTCTAGACACATGGTCATAGCTTAGGCCACAGGCTATAAAGGTAGCAGATTCAAACTCTGGTAGGCAGAAGAGGCTGCTCATCAGTCCAACAATGAATAAATATCCCAAAGCAGAGCAGGAGATGTAGTTTGCCAGGTCCCTTCTAGCTGGGCTGAGGAGGACAGCAATAAGAGCATGACTCCCTAGGCAGGCTGACTGCCAGATCCAGCTCTGCTGCTCACAAGCTATATAATCTTGGATGACTTAACTTTGTGCCTCAATTTCTCCATCTATAAAATGGGATTGATACCAACATTCCCACCTCAAAGGTTGTAATAATAATTAAATGTGGCACATAGAACAAAGTTGTTAGCTGCACTACTATTTGCAAAAATGCATATAATCAGAAAAGAAGGAATTGCAGGTGCTCTTTAAGTGTGTGTAATGTTAACAAAAAAGAAACTCACCTAATAGTGTAAGCGCTCTGGACATTAATGGCACATTTCTCACATGGAAGTCATCAGGCAGATTGGCTTTTATGATGCCTGTGATTTGGGTTAAAGATGATAGAGTCACTCTTTAATTAACCTGCTGCTACCAGAGAATCCTAAATAAACCATTCATCTCCTAAATAGATAAGCTCCTTGCACACCTGCTAAAATGAATCCAAAGTAATTGCTGTCATTGGGTGGGTTGTGGGGATGCTCCAGTCTCCTAGAACCATATAACTCCATTTCTGATAGGATTTATGGACCATCCCACACTCTGTTGGTGTCAATGAACAGCAGAAAAAATAACTTGCAACAGATAAAAAGCGAACTTATAAATAACTTCAACTGCCTTTATTCTCCTAACTGAGCAAATTATCTCCATAATGATGTTGGACAGCACAATGACTGACTTCGCACACAGACACATGTTGTGATCATTTGTGTAAAATAGGAAATTACTTCACCTAAAAACATTTTTCATGGTCAAGGACATGGGGGCCCAGCACCCCCTCAGGGCTGGTACGGGTTTCCCCAAGAACTCACTGCCATTGCTTCCTCTCTGTCCCTGACAGTCCAGAAGGCCAAGCTAACTCTGGTATAATAAGTTTTCTTAAAAAAAAATTACGATTGATTTCTTCCTACAACCATTTCTGGCAAGACTGAAAGAGCAGAATTCAGAGAAGATTGAAATACATATACTTTTTAGTGTAAATCATTTCATTTCTCTGGGTTTCTTGTAGGGCATTTTAAATACAGTGCACCTTACTGGGTCTTTTATAAGCAATTCTCCATCTACTTCACACCCAGTTTTCCAGAGACTGTAAAAGTGGGGGGGGGGAGGTGCATCACTTTCAATTAAACAAGGTCTTCAGGTTCCGGTGTCCCACTTTCCCAAGTGCACACAATCAATCAAGTCAGCCACCCTGGGGCTCAGGTCTGGACACTTCCTGCCCCCAAACAACTTTGACTTCTTAATTCCCAGCTGGTGTGGCTGAAGCCTGGCCACCAGGTCAGTGCCTTCATAGAAGCCCTTCATAGAAGGCACCACATAGTGCCTTCATAGAGGCACTGTGTGGAAATGGGGATAACACATTGTAACCCATTTCACCCCCAAAGAGGAAGATGTTTCCCAAGGTTGAGGGCCGGGACTGATGTCCAGACTCCCTCTCAGGACTCCCATGGACCTGTGAGCATGGAAAAGCAAAGGCCAGGACAAGGGCAGCCCTCTGTCTTCTCTCTCACCTTTTCT
>PVLC010044816.1:0-11979 GCA_004027655.1 Graphiurus murinus | reverse complement strand
TGTGATCTGTTAGTAATTCTATCATGAATGTGATTCTTCATGTAATATATCTTGTGTTTTCCTTTAAGTTCATGGATGCTATGCTGCCTGGTACATGGAATTCATGAGTGGTAAATATTAAGATCTCTGGGATCTGATTGCTTTTATTTAAATCCTGAGTTCACCACTTACCACCAAGACCTTGATTTAGCTCAGTATGTATTAAATGTTTATTGAATGATTGTCGTGTGTCACACATCATTCTAGGTACTGAGACTAGAGCATGGATAGTACATCCAAGGTCCTAGGAGAAAGAGGATGGGCCAGGGGGTCAATGATTACCACACAGGAACAGAAAGAAGAGTTTATGGGAGGAGGTGGGAGCTATCGTTCTACTCAGGTTGCTCAGGGTGATATTTGAGCAAAAATATAAAGGAATTGAGGTTGTCAGGCCATAGGCATAGATTAGGAAGTGTGCTCCAGTTAAAGAAAAATGAAATTCAAAGTCACCTTTCTCTTAAACACAATGGGAATGAAGAGAAGAGAAAAATAAAAAGATTGATATGATCAGATACGCATTTATTTAAAAAAACAAACTGTCCATTATGTTGCGATAAGTGGGAAGATATGCCAAACCACCTGGAAGACTATTTTGGTGGGAAATGAACCTGGACAGTGACTAGGAATGGAGAAACAGGGTCTTCTGGAAGATGTGACTAGGGCTTTGCTTCTACAGAAAGGAGATTCCTGAAGGAAAAGTAGCTGAAAAGGTGATTCACTCACACTACCCCAGGCTTCTGGCTTCAGAGGTTAGTTACCTGGAAGTGCCATTACAGAAGGGCTCTCAAAGAACAATCCAGAACCTGCGAAATCCCGATGAACCACTAGTGGAGGTGACTTGAACAAAATATGGTCCCAACACGACCAGGAAGATGCACTCAGGCATCTGGGCACGCTCCCTGCCTCCCACAGACTCAGCACTGGGCCAGGACCACCAGTTGTGTGGCATTGGGGATAGAAGAGAGAAAACCAAAGCGAGGTGGAGGCACAGGACAGGGACCTTCTCAGCCTCTGTCTTTGTAAGTGGATGCCGAATTGACTTTGTCTTAACATTTCATTGCTGAGCAGGTAGTGAAAAGATAAATAAATTATATAAAAAACAAAGTTTTGTTACTCAGAACCTCTGCAATGGACTAACTGCTTGATTCCTCCTTCCTATGCACATCTTAGCTAAATTCTTGAAACCCTGCCCCCTGGATGACATCAGGGGACAGGAGGCGGTCTCTCTGAGAGGCGATTGGGTCGCGTGGCAGGAGTCCTCATAATGGAATCAGTGTCCTTGTGGGGGGCACCGTAGAGAGCTCGCCAGCCCCCTTCCACCGTGTGAGGGACCCTGGAGAAGCTGGCGGTACAGAGGAAGCTCCCTATGAGAACCCGACCACACCTGTGCCCCGATCCAGACTTCCTGGGCCCAGAACCATGAGAAACAAATTGCTCTGCTTACAAGCCATCCGGTCTAGGGCCTTTTGTCATAGCAGCCAGTGTGGACTAAGACAGCCTCTGACGCAAGAAGGCCCAGGTGACAGGTTCAGGTGTGCAGGTCATGGGTTCACGAGGGCAAAGCCAGCCGCTCTGAAAGAACGAGGAAGAATTGGGAGCCTCTGGTACACAAATGAGGAAGAATTTGGAGGCCCTGGTGCAGGAGGGCAAAGCCAGCCGCTCTGAAAGAACGAGGAAGAGAGAAGGGCGGAACAGAGAGGGAGGAAGAGTCAGAAAGAAGGCAAAGGCTTGGCACCGCTCAGCATGGCTCCTCCCTAGGGTTCTCTCAAGTCTTCTGGAAAATTCTTCCGGACTTAGAGTGTTTGAGGAGTGAGCGCTTGAAGGGCGGGTGACTCAGGGAAGGCAGAGGGGACTGGGAGGTTGGGAGATCAAAGACTCTTCAACAACACCTGGGCTTGCATGCAACGTCTGCGAGATCCAGGATAATTCACCCTGAACGCTGCGACGCTCCCCAGGCCATGAAATCTTCATGGTAATAGTAACAGATAGGGCTGGCTTCCAGACCACACTTAAACCTGTCCTTGTCACCTGGACTCTGAGAGGCCATCTAGGCTAAATGACCGTCTTGGACTCCTTTCCCAATAATATTCCTCCCTCAGGCTCTCTTCCCTGTTTCCCTTTTCTTACTTTCTTCTTTGGGTTCACTTCTTTGATGGTAACACTTAAAATCTGTCTGCCAACAGCAAGCTGGGCTTCGGAAACAGTGGGCCGGTGCCTACACCCGAAACAGACAGACCAGCCGGCACCTGGAGCCGAGGCTTCAGGGGTGCCTCAGGCCAGAGTCCTTTTACCACGTGGGTGTTCTTCTTCTCTCCTCCTCCTGCCTATCCTCCTGCTCTTCTTGCTCTTCTTCTTCCTCCTCTTCCTCCTTCTCCTCCTCTTTCCTCCTCCTCCTCCTCTTCTTCTTCCTCCTCCTCCTCCTCTTCTTCTTCCTCTTCCTCTTCCTCCTCCTCCTCTTCTTCTTCCTCCTCCTCCTTCTCTTCTTTCTCCTCTTCCCCCTCCTCCTCCTCCCCTCCCCTTCTCCTCCTCTTCCTCTTCCACCTCCTTCTCCCCAACCTCCCTTTCCATCCTCCTTCTTTTTTTTTTGTACTGGGGATTGAACTCAGGGGCGTTGTACCTCCGAGCTACACCCCAGCCCTATTTTTTATTCTTTATTTTGAAACCGAGTCTCACTAAGTTGCAGAGTGCCTCACTAGGTAGCTGAGGCTGGCTGTGAACCCGGATCCTCCGGTCTCAGCCTCCCGAATGCTGGGATTACAAGCGTGCACCACCACGCCCGGCTTCCATCCTCCTTCTCTTTCTCTTCCTCCTCTTTGCACTCCTACTCCTCCCTCCCTCCCGTGATGTAAGCCACTGAAATAGCTTCTGCTATTTTATCAGTTGATTCTTTTACCACCATTTTTCACAGAAATATTTGATCTGGGAACATCTGTTACTGCCTGGAACATGTCCCTCCCCCACCCCCTCCCCAGTGCTTGACTTTGCACTTCCTATACTGTCAGCTACACCACGTCTCGCAGGTTCTGTGACACGGCTCCGTATTACCGAACAAACATCCATTACGCTTATGGCGGGAACCGCGTCGGTCGGAAGGCAGAACATGCCAGCTGTCTCCCTCGCTGGTGGGCGTCTTAATTAGGCCGGCCTAATGTGCTGAGACTGCAAGTGATACTGCGCATTGTCTTTGAGAAATAAAAGCGATGCTACCAGGTGATTTCTAAGGAATTTCCAGTTGGACCAGCTCTTGTAGACTCCAAGATGTTAAAATGCAAGGATGCCGAGCGTGTGGCCCTGGGTGTCACACTTGACGCTTGGCATTGACAAGGAATGATGGCACTCCCGGATAAGGTGCCACTGGGCTGTCCCTCCCCGGGCCCCTGGCCTCCCTAACCCCCACCCATCTCTGCACAGGTCGCCCTCACCTGAGTCGATGCTTGACCAGCTCTCTGACCAGTTCCTTATTGCTGAGATAGGATTGCAGAGATGTATCTGACAGGTCTCGTGTCAAACTCTCAGTGCGACAAAGCCGACCTGGGTTTCTCTCTCCAAACTTCCATGTTTGTGCTGTATTTGTATCCTGGGACTTCTATTTATGTTTGTGTTTTTGGCAATTAGCATCATTCTTTTGAAAAACAACACTACTCTCCCTCTTATCATTTTTTTTTCTCTCTAAAATCTGTTCAATTTGAAACCTGATCATTCTGTTCCTAAAAATTCTCAAATTTTGTTTTGACCAAAACAAATCTATATTCACCCCCAAATGCTCCTTGAAATGTCCTATGAAATAACAATAAAGATCATATTATCAGCCAAATGTAGTGGTACCTGCCTGTAATCTCAGGACTTGGGAGGCTGAGACTGGAGGATTGCAGGTTTGAGGACAGCCTTGGCAATTTAGAGAGACTCTTAGCAAAACCTTGTTTCAAAATAAAAATTAGAAAAAAAAGGGTCGGGGCTGGGGGCTGTGGATGTAGCTCAGAGGTAGATTGCCCTTGGGTCCAATTCCCAGTACCAAAAAAAAAAAAGAGATATGGTTTTATGACTCTAGAAAGTTTGCTTTAGTAGGCTATGTTAAGAATGTGGGCTATACGTGTAAAACGAAGAAGTGGTGCTATTTGTGATCTGACAATGATTGATATGTCATAAATGTCTATGTAACCCTGTTGTACTCAAGAAATGTATAAAAAATCCGTGCTGAAAAATAAATAAATAAATTAGAAAAAAATAAAAAATAAAATGAAAGACCATTTTCAAAACTCAAAAAAAAAAAAAAAAAGAGAGAGAGAGAGAGAGAGATACTATTATCTTCAAAGCTTATTGTCTGATTGTCACCACAAGGGGCACTAGAGTAGGATCCTCAGTGGCCACTATTTGCCACAGTGAACGAGGCAGTGGTGTTTCCCTGGGAAACCAGAACCTGGCAAGACTAGTCTTTGAGTACCAGGTTATCCTAGAATGTTTCACTGACAAATTAAACCGGTGTTTAACATTAAGAACTCGGTCTCTCTGCAGGCCTAGAGCTCATAGCCGTCAGCGCGTCTCGCTGCTGGGGGCCGAACAGGAGGCCTCCCCTCTGCACTCTCAGGCCTGGTCCACATCAGTCGCCGGGAGCTTGGGGCTGGACACTCCAAGTTCACTGTGAACGCACAGAACTGGCCGATTGTGGTCGCTCCTGTAACGCAATGGTCTCGGGAGGAGGAGCACGCTCCCGGGGCCGGCCTCGCACACCAGGAACATCATCCGAGAAGATGAGAGATAAAAGATCCTTTGGAACACACCCCAGGCCAACACCGCCTATCCCCCCCGTCCTCCTCTGCATGCTCCTCCCCCATCTGTAGACCCGAGAGCAAGCTCCTATAGATGGTTAGAACGGGGAGGCAAGGGCTTCCACCTTGGCCAGCACCCCCCTTCTAACACATCCGAGGTATTGGGCAAATGCCAGGAAATGGCCAAAGCAGCAGGACAGTGGTCCCCAAAGCAAGAGGACAGTGGTCTCCAAAGCAACAGGACAGTGGTCCCCAAAATAACAGGACAGTGGTCCCCAAAGCAACAGGACAGTGGTCCCCAAAGCAAGAGGACAGTGGTCCCCAAAATAACAGGAGAGTGGTCCCCAAAGCAACAGGACAGTGGTCCCCAAAGCAAAGTGACACACACCCACTAAAAAAGATCAATTTTTTAAAAGGCTATCAACATGGAAAGGGTTTGGGTATAACATCAAGTGATAAATGTGAAATTCAGTGTGCATTCTGTTTACTATTATAAAAAGGAAAACAGTGAATAATTTGCTGGTATTAGGATTTTTTTAATATCGATTTTTAGAATTTAAAGGGAAAAACATTTTATGATGTATTAGGTGGAACCTTAACAAGTTTCATAACGAAGAAAAGTATTTTGGCCCCCTTCCATGCTTCTCATTTCAAATGGTAGAAATTCTTGATCTTTGAGTAGACCCCAACAGAACAACCACACGCAGGATGTGGGATCTGACAAGGATAGACCAGCTAGAAAAAAAGAGGTTTTAGCAGCCAGGCGTGGTGGCACATGCTTGTAATCCCAGCATTGGGAGGCTGAGACCAGAGGATCCGGGTTCGAGGCCAGCCTCAGCTACCTAGTGAGGCCCTCCGCAACTTAGTGAGACCCTGTTTCAAAATAAAGAATAAAAAATAGGGCTGAGGGTGTAGCTCGGAGGTAGAATGCCCCTGAGTTCAATCCCCCAGTACCTCAAAAAAAAAAAAAAGGTTTTTGAGAAAATCAGGGATGTTTGATTATAGAACAGGTACAAGATAAAATTAAAATTTATTAACTTTTTAGGATGTGATAGTGACCATCTGTCAGAATAAAACAAACAAACATAAAAATAAAAAAGGGCTGGAGGAGTAGCTCAGGTGTAGAGCATAATTGAGTTCAATCTGCAGTACCACCTTCCCCCTGCCACACACACGCACGCACGCACGCACGCACGCACATGCACACGCACACACGATGTGAAGCTGAAGCTGAGTAGCGGGCACCTGGACGTTTCTTACAGTTTTTAACTTAAAAGAAAAGGCGGGCTCGAATCATTTAGCTGACACTGGAAAAGGAGATTTGTCGACTCATTCTCCTCTGCGGAGTTGTTTGTGCTGTCCATGCACGCGTCCTGGTGCAAGGGCCAATTTTGTGTTTGTTTGTTTATTTGGGGTTTTTTTGTTTTGATTTGTTTTTTTGCAGTACTGGGGATTGAACTCAGGGGCATTCTACCTCCAAGCTACACCCCCAGCCCTATTTTTTATTCTTTATTTTGAAACAGGGTCTCACTAAGTTGTAGAGTGCCTCACTAGGTAGCTGAGGCTGGCCACGAACCCGGATCCTCCGGTCTCAGCCTCCCAAGTACTGGGGTGACAAGTGTGCGCCACCACGCCCAGTTGAGGGCCATGATTTCAGTGGCTGTTCTGGGAAATGCTAATGTTTGCTCTACGTCCTTTTTATGACATGGATTGTTTTTCACTCATTGCTCCTTAGCTGGCCACTGTGGCTTGGATGTCGTTTGTACCAGAGGTACCTGCGCCAGAGGCCTGATCTTCAGTTGGGGGGCGGGGAGTTGAGAGGTGGAGCCCGGTAGAAGGTGTGCAGGTGTATTGGGGCGCTGCCTTCTGAAGGGATTGTGGAGTCCCAGCCTCCTCTTGTTTCCTGTTTTAAGATGTGACCTCGACCAGGTGTGGTGGCGCATGCTATAATCTCAATACTTGGGAGGCTGAGACAGGAGGATCTTAGGTTCAAGGCCAGACTGGGGAACTCAGCAAGACCCTTGACAACTTAGCAAGACCCTGTTTCAAAATATAAAAAGGGCTGGGGGTGTAGCTCAGAGGTGGAATGCCGCTGGGTTCCACTCCCAGTACCAGGAAAAAAAAAAAAGATGTGACCTCTTCCTTATACACATGCTCCCAGCATGATGTGACCTGGTTTGCAGGCCCTCGCCAGAGCTGAGCCAATGCCACCGCCACACCTGGACTCCAAAGCTGTGAGCTGAGGGCTGTCGGTCGGATCCTGGAGGGTCCCCAGTACGGCAGTCATTGGGAGGTGCTAGAATCTTGAGAGGCAGAGGTCCTTCAGTCATGGGGGTGTACCCTCAATGGGATGGCAAGATCTCAGCCCCCCTTCTCTCTCTCTCTCTCTCTCTCTCTCTCTCTCTCTCTCTCTCTCTCTCTCTCTTTCTCTCTCTCTCTCTCTCTGTCTCTCGCCTCCTGGCCAAGAAGTAGACCATCATTTTACTCTGCTGCCTGAATCTGCCATGACGTGCTTCCTCATTACAGTCCCCCAAACAAGAGGCTCCACTGATCATGGTCTGAAACCTGCAATACTCTGAGCCAAAATAACTCTTTTCTCTTTATAATCTCATTATCTCAAATATTTTTGAATAGTGGCAGAAAACTGACGAGGCTGACTAAATAAACCTTTTTTTCTTTATAAAGTTAGCCTGTCTCAGGAATTTTGTCATAGTAATACAAAACAGACTAATATATTGCCTATCGATATATTTAAAGTAAGGAATCTAAATTTTACTTAATTCTAAAGGGATTCTCAACTGCATAAGAAATGAAGAAACATAAGAAAAATTAAGGCTTAAGAAATTCAGCAATTATTCAAAATGAACAGAGAAGGCTTGTGTTTCCAGATAATTTTAAGAAAGTAACTTGGAGACAAGATTAGCATATTTGCTTCTGAGTTTCTTGGTTACAGAAGCCAAGAGCAAAGTGCAGACTATACTCAATACCTGGAAAGTGAAATCAGAAGCCTTTATCAGTACTTGTAATGTAGATTCACTGCAGATGAAATATACCTCTCAGGGTTATTCTTGGATATGCTGTAACAAGCTCAGATAGCATCTTCCTCTGCTAATAGAAGGCAGAGAGATGAAACTTAAGTGAAAGCTTTCTGAGTTAATTCCTAGGACGTTTTCACGTGTTTGTTAATTTTAAATCTGTGGGATTGGTTTTGGGGAAGCATAAGATATGCGCTCCAGGCATTTTGATTTTCTAAAGATCTAATTGATGTGGGTAATATCAAAGAACGAAGCCGGGTGTGGTGGCGCACGCTTGTAATCCCAGCATTTGGGAGGCTGAGACTGGAGGATCCAGGTTCGCGGCCAGCCTCAACTACCTAGTGAGGCACTCCACAACTTAGTGAGACTCGGTTTCAAAATAAAGAATAAAAAATAGGGCTGGGGGTATAGGTCGGAGGTAGAATGCCCCTGAGTTCAATCCCCAGTACTGCAAAAACAAACAAACAAACAAATCAAAGAACCAGCGAGCCAGGCATCCTTAGCTAGTCCATCCCTTGGATTGGTGGACCTCGGGCAGGAGCTGGAAGGCAGCGCTGCCTCCTCTCCCAGGGCATTGGTCACCTCTTCTTATTCTGGAAAAATACTGTTCTGTTAGATATTTCCAGGTGCTGTACCAAAGAAGATTTCAACTCCAAGCACTGAGGAGGGCTGGGTTAAACAATGCTAAACCAGTTTCTCTGCTGCAGGCCACTCCTGATTTTTTTTTTTTTTTATACACAAGGGTGTATTTTTAATGTGCAAAAGAATAGTGTGTACCATTTACCCACTTGGTTAGCCTGGGGATCCCTGTCTTTCCCCTCATTATTTTTTTTCCAGCCTAATGTGCTTTATTCTTTCTCTTCGGCACATAGTTTGGGCGAGTCTGGACCTCGGCATCAGTTGAAAGGAGAGACAGAAGCTTTGCATAACCCTGAATGCCGCATGGCTCTCTTTCTGCCGTTCTGAGCCAAACTTGCGGCCCCCTAAATTAATACGGCGGCTCCCAGCAGGTGCCTGGTTGCTGATTCATCCTCCTCCATGCTTCCACTAAAACACCCACAGGGACACGTGCGAAATTCCAAATTGCAACTGCTCCCGAAGCTAAGAATATCAATTAATGCTTGGCCCCGGCCGAGGGCGGATTCCTGCCAATGGCAGTGCAGACGAGGGCAGGCTGAGAAATTCATTAGCGGATGTACCGGGCTGTTTCCAGCGCTGAGCTGAGGTCAGACGAGGGAGAGCCAGGCCTGCTGCAGAGGCACCCCGCGAACTCAGAGCAAGATGGGAGTCGAGTCCCAAGGCGAAGAGGGCCACGGCCTTCTCCCCAGTGACCGGCAGTCTTCTGATGTGTCTTCTTAAAGATGGCCCCCAGTGAAGCCACGGGCATACCTGGTCATCAGCACAAGCCGAGAGCCCCCACGCCAATGAGCCTGTTGACGCTGGAAAGTGGCTAATGGCCCTCCCTCCACTGAAGATTCCAGAAGAGCTTTCTATCAGCAGCAGGGGAACACTGAGCGAGGAGAGGTTGGGGTTTATGCGAGAGCTTTCTATGGCCCAGTCCCAACGTGTTATTACAGTGCGGTTCTAAACGAGATCTGGAGATATCATTTTAGTAGTTTTGAAACCAGAAAAGGGCTGGGCGTGGTGGCGCATGCTTGTAATCCCAGCATTTGGGAGGCTGAGACTGGAGAATGTGGGTTTGAGGCCAGCCTCAGCTACCTAGTGAGGCCCTGCACAACTTAGTGAGACCCTGTTTCAAAATAGAGAATAAAAAATAGGACTGGGGGTGTAGCTCGGAGGTAGAATGCCCAAGTTCAATCCCCAGTACTGCAAAAAAAACCAACCAAACAAACAAAAAAACCCAGAAAAGGTATGGCAGGGTAAAGACAGATGGTGAAATTTCTCAACTTAGAGAGAACATTAGTACAATTAAAAAAATAGAATGTATAAAAAGCTGGGTATAGAGCTGGGCATGGTGGCACACGCTTGTAATCCCAGCATTCGGGAGGCTGAGACCGGAGGATCCGGGTTCGCGGCCAGCCTCAGCTACCTAGTGAGGCACTCCGCAACTTAGTGAGACTCGGTTTCAAAATAAAGAATAAAAAATAGGGCTGGGGGTGTAGCTCAGAGGTAGAATGCCTCTGAGTTCAATCCCCAGTACCGCAAAAAAAAAAAAAAAAAAAAAAAAAAAAAGCTGGGTATAGTGGCACAAGCCTGTAATCTCAGTACTTAGGAGGCTGAGATGGGAGGATTGTGGGTTCAAGGCCAGTCTCAGCAACTTATCGAGACCCTCAGCAACTTAGTGACACCCTGTTTCAAGATAAAAAATACAGTGGGGCTGGGGGTGTAGCTCAGCGGTAGAATGCTCCTGGATTCCATCCCTAGCACTCTCCCCCCCCCCACACACACACACAGGATATAACTTCCAAATTATAGGAAGAAAAGAAAATACAGTCCATAGAGGAAAAGATAAGAAACAAAGGAAAAATAAGCATGTATTAAAAAGGCACAGAGCATTAAACTATGGTAAAAGTACGAGAAAATGTATTTTTTGGAAAAGTAAGCAAAATAGTTAAATCTTCTTGTCAAAAACGCTGAGTGGCTCAAAACAGAAAGATGTGTGTGTTATGGCTGACCTTCACCTTTGGGGCAAGAAAAGGACCAGAAGGGCCAGGTGTCCGGCAAAAGACTTCACCTTCATTGGATGCTGTTGAGTTTTGTTAGACTTTTTAGAAAGTGCATTTGTCCCTTTTTAGAATGTGTAGATCAAAATGGCAAATTAAAAGATGAAAATCTCATATTCTAGCCCCGGATTTCCCACAAAAATTTGGAGGCAACTCAGAAACCATCTCTTTCAGGAGGGCCGAGGAGCATCGGCAGGACTCAGAGGTAAACTGAGGCAGCGTGTGGGCCGGGTCACCTGTCCAGTGCACACTTAGGGTGCCCGCAGAGCCAGGGTCTTCCCTGGAGGTAGACCAGGAGGCTGTAAGATGTTGATGTCGGATATTTTAACTGAAATATCAACATTGTGGTAAAAAGTGAGCAGACACTACTTAACACTGACTTTTTTTTTACACTGGTCTTATGGTTTGGCATTGGGTATATTACAAAGAATATTCTGGAGCAATAGTTGCTTTAGGACCTCCAAAGGAGTAGAATGGCCCTGGATTTGGGGCTCCCCACCCCAAAGGTGGTAGACCTAGAGGGTTCCAAGAGCTCTTGTGGAGAGACTGCTGGGCTGTTTGCACAATGGACCAGGAGACCTAGGGCAGACTGGGAAGTCGAGGCATGGTGCTAATCCAGAGCCCGGGGGATTAGGTGAACAGTCCACCGCTCAGCACACCCCGAGCTCTGCCCCGAGGGGAGGACGGTGCAGACCAGCAGCCATTTCATCTGCATCTCTGGGGCGGGGGTCTGTAGCACCCTATTTCCAACTTGGACAACCTGAAGCCCAGTCTCTCCTGGGGAGTCTTGAACCCCTGACGCTGAGAGGGATGCTCCCCCGGCTTGTTTCTCTCGAAACGTCTTGTGCCTGTTGGTCCTGCGCCGCCCTCGGGGCCTGGCTGAGTGTAGTGATCACCACATCCCAGAGCTCTAAAGAGGTCTCCACTCATGTTGAGGGGTGGCCAGAGGGCTGGAGGGCGAGACCCACCTGCAGCGCACAGGGGTAGGCAGAGCCCTCGGAGTGCCCTGGGCAACCCCTCGACTCCCCTTGACCCTGGCCTCCCGCAGTCACGTGGCCCCGAAAACGGGGACCCCACCCAGAGCACCACCATAGGTCTCTGAAATAGTCTCCCCATCAGATGAAGCGCAGTGGTTGACAAAACTGAGATGGATCAAAGGCATTCACTCATTCACTCATTTTTCCACGGATGATCACTGGCATCTCCATTTTTAATCTTACAGGAGTTTTCTTTTTCTTTCTTTTTTTTTTTTTTTTTTTTTTTGTGTGTGTGTATGTGTGTGTGTGTGTGTGTGTGCGTGTAATGTTGCGTTGTGGTTGTTTGTGGGTTTTCATTCTGTTATTTTATCTGGCACTGCAGGCTTGTGGCAAAATCAGCCCAGAAGCCAGGACTCAAGAGGAGGCCTGGACCACCAACCACACAGGTCCAGGGTCTGTGCGGCCACCCCCAGCAGCA
>PVLC010044815.1:0-12007 GCA_004027655.1 Graphiurus murinus | reverse complement strand
GACTCTATTCTGTTTTTTAAAGGAGGTAGAGAATAGAGAAAAGAAAGAATAGGAAAAAGGAAGGAGTAGGGGAAGGGGGTATAAGCTACAGAGTCAGGTTTGCAGGGAGCACTGGAAGCTTAATTCTGATTTCTCGGTCAAATGTGTGAGAAGCATCAAGTCTGTCTTGCTCCTGCAGTAAATTCTTCCATACAGTCTAACTCACCAGCTGTTTGAGCTTTCCTGGTGAGCATTCTTTCCCTATGGGGTAGGCAAGTGGCTCTTTCCATTTGCTGTCTCCTTATGAATGTGTGTGTATAAAAAGTAATAACCTCACCGACATACAATGCGCGTCGGGTGTATTTGGGGGTGTCTCCAGTTTGGTACGTGTGAGCACATTCCTGTCTTTCTTCTGGTCTTGCCAAATAGCAGTCAAGCCTGCAATGAATTCCAAGGACTTACAGCACCAAATTTGCTTTTAAAATTGAATTTTGTGGAAGCATCTAGACAAAAAGATTAATGGCTAAACTTAAGTTGGAGCTGAGAACATTTTCAGAATTTGTCAGGAACATAAATGGTGGGTTGGACAAGACTTCTTGGGGGTGTAATGTTTATGGCCCCTGAGAAGTTTCCAGGTGATTTGCTTGAGATAAGATTGTTCAGTGTAGTATATAAACTTTTCCTAGGAGAGAAAAACAGGCCTTTCTGTTTGAATTACTAATATCAAGACTAAATATTGTGTTAGGATTTATAGGTTATATAATTAAACTAGCAGTTTTCTGGGTTCTCATATAAAATATGGCAAGTAAACTTTAATTAGTAATGATCGAAAACCAGTTCTTCCTAAACCATAAAGGAATACACCCAGCAAGTTACTAAGTAATATTCTACCAACACTTACTTCTATGTGACATCTCTTTTATACTCTGGTTATGAGATTAGATGAGATACTTTACTCAGAAATGTAAAGTATTCCCAAAGAAACATTGCCATTCACAAGACTAAGTGTTTGTGAAGGCCACAATAATCATTTCTTACCAGGTGAGTTATTTTCTCAGAGATTTCGTGGATGACAATGTTAAGGATTGAACCAAAAGAATCCAAGTTCTACCCGACGTTGCAAGCAACAGCCAGTGCAATATCCTGGAACAGAAAAGATTTGAGATAGTCCATGGCTATGAGTTGGCTATGTATAATAAGGTTAAGCCCATTCCATAAAAAATAGCAGCTACAATGGGTGTTTAAGCATTAACATAAAATTCTCTTATCCTGCAGCACTTAATTCAGTAAAATAAGTGGTTTTGCTAGGCTTTTTGTCACAATCCCTCTACCCCTTTTCTCTGCAGGTGGATCATACAATAATAATGTACTTGATTGGACCAGATGGTGAGTTTCTGGATTATTTTGGCCAGAACAAGAAGAATGCAGAAATAGCCGGTTCAATTGCTGCACACATGAGGACGCACATGAAAAAGAGCTAGCAGCCACCTTGCAGCCACCTTGCTGGATACGCTGTTCTCTTGCTGGAGAGGAAGGAAGCCTTGTCTCCCACGGGAGCCATGCCACATGCAACCTGCAGAGCAGAATGGCCCTCGTACCATGAGAGCATCTGTGTTTTAGATGGGGTGTTTCCTTGGGAGCTGTACAGATTACAGCCCAGAGTCTCCCCAGTCACTGCCATGGATCCAGAGGACCAATCAAAGGGAAGCCCGTGGAGAGCTGAACCCGCAGGACGAGGTCGGCTCAGGGCCCTCCAGCCATGTTGCTGCCCCCCCCCCCCCCAGTGTGTCGGACCCTTGTCTATACGGATTGTAGGACTGAATTTTACAGAAAAAAGTGCAATCTGCGTAGTGCTTTTGCTGCTTTTCTTGCTGTGAGTTCTTGGTGGCCGGTAACAGTCAAGCTCAGCTCTTGGCCATGGACAGTCCATCTCTATACTTGAAAGCAGAGCTTAGCTGTCTTGTTAAAGAATATCACTCAGGTGTGCTGTTCATTCCCTGTCAGCTGACCCTCATTGGATAAAACTTAGTTCACTTCCTCTACAACAGGTCTTTTTTGTTTTGTTTTGTTTTTTGGTTGGTTTTTTTTTTTTTTTTTTAGCTAAATGATTTGCTTAATTTTCAGTGATATATCAAATGAAATCAGAAGGCATAACTAATCGGTGTGATAAAGATAATTTTCCTGTGTGTACCAGATTGCACTGCCTGTGAAATAAAGATGTTTAGTTTTGCAGCTTGGACAAGCATGGCTTTGCTCCTGGACAAAGAGTGGGTATGGAGATGGCAGCTCCCAGGGAGGAGAACCAGACTCTGCAGATTCTTGGCCCAGAACTGACTCACTTGAGTGGGGTAGGATGCAATTGATGACACAACCTTAGTGACTCAGGCTGGTGATCTGGGGACTACACCTTGAAAAAGTGCTTCATGGAAATATAATAACTTGTTTCCACAATTCCTAAGATGCAATAAACATAATGCCTAGTTGGAAAGCATTCTTTATACATCATTATGTTTTACGTGCACATGATACAGGCCCATCTTTTGACTTTTAAGTTCTCCTCTCAATACTTAACATTAAACCTAAGTATATCAAATAAATAAGAAAACTCTAGCTATTCTCAGATTCCTAACCCCAGTACTTTAGACTGTGGCTGTATTTGAAGGTAAAGTCTTTAAAGAGGTCTTTAAATTAAAATGAGGCCCTAAGGTAGGCCCTTCCTAAGCCAATGTTACATCACAGTGAAAAGACCATGTGAAAACAAGACAGTATCCAAAGGCCTCAGAGAGGGTTCCAGAAGAAACCCACCGAGCTAAGCCTTGACCTTGGACTTCCAAGTTCCAGAACCATGAGCAGGGAAGTGTCGGATATTTAAACCACTCAGCCTGGTATTTTAAGGCACTCCACTCCTTAATTAGGAATGACAGGGGTTTAGTTCACCTCCTGAGTAGGTGGTTTGGAAGGACTTTCTCAGGAACCTTATCAAAAAGGGAGGAAGCCGGGTGTAGTGGCACATACTTATAATCCCAGTACTTGGGAGGCTGAGACAGGAAGATCGCAGGTTTTCGGCCAGCCTCAACCACTTTAGTGAGGCCCTCCACAACTTAATGAGACCCTGTTTCAAAATAAAAAATAAAATAGGGCTGAGGGTGTAGCTCAGAGGTAAAATGCCCTGGGGTTCAATCTCTAGTACTGAAGGGGGGGTGGATTATTAAAGGATTAGTCTCATGTAACACAAAAGATAGCATCTGAAATGCCGAACATTAATAAGGGTGGTCTGTTCTCTAAGCCACCAACCACGTGTGAGAATCACTCTGCAGCAAGCTTGCTCAGATAAAATGTGGTCTTCATTCTCAGCTGTCTCAGGTTAGAGTTGTGTAATGATCCGGAAAGGGAACCACAGCTTTTGAGAAAACTCATTTGCTCTTCATCCCAGTGTCAAGTTTAAAGGCTTGGAGCCAGGGTGATAGAAGCAGAGAAGGGGCTTCAGAGGTGATCTCCCTTTTCATGCACGAAGGCACACTCTATTAAGATTATGAAGGTGTAAAACTGGGGTCTGATGCCTGTTCTGGTCCCGCTTGTTCCACCGCTATGGCATGCATACAGCAACCACAGGAATCCAACTCAAACCGGGTTCCCATTTGCTGGCAGGCAACTTCACTGTGCATCTTGGGAAATCAAAGTCCGAGCTGCCTTCCAACAGGGTCTCCTAGATCCATCTGAGTTGGTGAGAGTGTTTTCATTGAGTTCCTCAATGGAATTCTTATTTTTAGGAATATTTATTTGAAAGTGTAAGAATCCTGTCAGTGCAATGTGCGTGAAGGTTAATGAGATAACTGATACCTTAAGGGTAAAGAGCTGAGGCAGTACCAGCCACACCCACGTGAGCATGTCAGGAGGCAGATCGAGCATGATAAAATGGAAATTGTAAATGCATAGCGCTTAATGTTTTAGGGTAAAAGATTAAAATCCTCAACCATGATCTCTCAAACAGCTGTTTTCTTACATATAGCACAATTTAAGACTTTTAAATGGGCAGTCACTGCTGAGCACAGTAGTGGGAACCTGTAGTCCCAGTATTTGGGAGGCTGAGACAGGTGGATCATAGGTTTGAGGCCAGCCTCAGCAACTCAGTGAGACTCTGTTTCAAAATAAAAAAGGCTAGGAGTGTATCTTAAAGTAGAATGCTCCTGAGTTCTATCCCCAGTATGATGAGGAAGAGGAAGGGGGGGCAGGGAGTAAGAGAATCTTCCAGAGCAAAGGACATACTCTACATAGTTGGATCTATCTGATGACTTCCATACCTTCTTCCATACTTGAGATGTATGCACTTCACTTTATACAATCTGTACGTCCAATGTCCAGAACTGAAGGGGAAGAGCTCCTGTGAAAGGCGGGTCCGTGAAGTGGACCAGCTTGAGTGCCTTAGGGCTGTCTGGCAGGAAAGACCTGGAAGAGGATGGCGGGGAGGTGGAACTTGGCAGCTTTAGCACAACCAGGCCAGGCAGAGAAGCGGGGCCGAGTGTGACTCAGACCGTTGGGGCAAGGCAGTCGAGGCTTATGTCCTGTGTAAAAGGAAGTATACTGTCATCGCACTGGGAGGTACAGGAAATCAACAGCTCCAGTGGGAAAAAAAAGTGCTGGGGGATAGCAGCTAAAGCTGGCTCAGCCTGGCGAGGCAGCAGTTTGCTCTGAGGCCTTCAGAGGTTCCCAGGGACCCAGGACACACAGCAGGGAGGAACAGACTGAAGGAGTGAGCAGGCCTGAACTCTGGCTGCCACAGTGAGCAGTGGCCAAGCTGCAGGACCACTCCAGTGGCACCTGTGCCCCTGAATCCCTTTATGGAGTGGTCAGGGACACGCTGCCCTGCACTTGTGCCACCCGCAATATTCCTGGGCAGGGCCGAGGTCAGTAGCCATGGCCCATTTTCACTCAGAGACAATGCAAAGGTAAGGGGAAGGGGTACCAAGAGCCCTGGCCTCTGCACCTGCTGGGCACCAAGGTCACAAGATAACCTTGAGGTTGTCCTGCTATCATAGCACTGGGTATGTCCAAAACCATCTGGGGCGTCCTTGTTTTGTAGGTGTGAAGGACCCAAGTAGGACTTGTCTACTAGTTTGTGGACTGGCAGTGACAGCGCCTGGGAGTCCACTGGGAATGCACAGTCTCAGGCGCCACCTCTGCGCTCCTGCGTCAGGGTCTGGATTGTAACAAGACCCCCCTGAGTAATTCTACACATTGATTTCCTTCCTACTATCACTGAGCCTACCAATTTTCCCTGAATAGGAAAAGGGAAAAAGTGAAGGATGAAGAAGTAATTAATCATCTCTCAACCACAAAGTTCCTTAACTTTGCTTCCATCAAACAAACTTGAAGGGTCTTTCAAGCATGCAAATTTCATTTTCTTATCTTTTTTTTTTTTTGTAGTACTGGGGATTGAACTCAGGGGCATTCTACCTCTGAGCTACACCCCCAGCCCTATTTTTTATTCTTTATTTTGAAACAGGGTCTCACTAAGTTGTGGAGTGCCTCACTAGGTAGCTGAGGCTGGCGACGAACCGGGATCCTCTGGTCTCAGCTTCCCAAATGCTGGGATTACAAGCGTGCGCCACCATGCCCGGCTCCAAATTTCATTTTCTAATCATTATTTTATCACCTCATTTAAAAAAAATTTTAATCAAACCCATCAGGATCACAGTTGGGTACAATGGTACACGCCTGTAATCAATCCCAGTACTTGTGAGGCTGAGATAGGAGGACTGCAGGTTCCAAGCCAGTGCACAGTAACTTAATAAGACCCTGTTTCAAAACTAAAAAAAAAATAGTAAAATGAAAAGGACTGGGGGTGTAGCTCAAGTAGAAAGTCCCTGGGTTCGATCCCTTGTGACCCCCCACACCCCCTACATACACAACTACTAATCCCAATATATATATAAAAAAATTTATAGATCCATAAAGAAATAAGAAAAAGTCGGGCCACTTAGGCTCGGAGCACCATGCTCAGAGGAAGGAAGCCAAGGTTTCCCCACTGCTGGGTCCCTGGTTTCCCCCAATTAAGTGGGGATAATTCCACCTGCTCTGCCTCTCTCCTGGGATTGCTACAAGGCTCCAGCAGGATCAGGAGTAAGTGGAGAAATGCACCAGAGAGATTACTAAAATCTTTGACATATGAAAGTCCTTAAAAATAGAAGCATATTCATATCTCTAGAGAAAAGGGACAAAGGATACAAAGACTATTCATAGAACCACCACAAATAACCAGCAAATATATGAAGTTCAACTTCATTCCTCACTCATATCAGTAAATTATGCTTTTTATCCATACAACTATCAAAAATTAGACTGATGATATCCAGAGTTAGCAAAGAGGTGGGACAGGGGAAGCAGGGAAATTGGAAACATACACAGTCCTTTAGGAGGCTAATATGGTTATACATTTGTACCCAAAGCATTCGATCCAGTGACCCCACTCCTAGGAATTCATCCTAGGGAAAAAATTGGATAAATGCTCAAAGACATGTGTTCAAAGATGCAAATAACTAAATATACTCACGAGGAAACAAGATTTTCACTCTGAGAGAGAGAAAAAAAGACAAAAATGTAAAATAAAAAGAAGGTAAGAAAAAAAGCCCCTTATAAACGTTAATTTAAATTGGAGCTATTAAAAAAAGAAAGAAAAACCTGAAGAATCATTATCATTCTGAGGACAATTTGAGGATATATGAACATACATTGAATATTAGATGGTACTCATGGAATTTTTGTTAATTTTCTCAAATGTGCAATGGAATTATGGTTAGGTAGGAGATATTGAAACATTTGGAAAGTCATCGTAACTTTTACAACAAATATTAAATGGTTCAAGGGAACAAAGAAAGAAAAAGGAGGAGGAGGAGGCAAGGGAGAGGAAGAAGGAGGAGGAGGAGGGGGAGGAGAAGGAAGAAGAAGAGGAGGAGGAGAAAGAAAAAAAGGAGGAAGAAAACCTGCTCTAAATCCAGGATGGGGACACCTGATGCTCCTTCTTGGGGGGATGGAGAAGGGGCATCTGGTCTCCTGAGTCCAGTGTCCTGCTTCTGTTAAGCAGTGGCCCTGTCCCCACGTGCTGACACCCTCTGCTGACATCCACACCCCAGGCTCTGGCCTCCAGATTCAGGCAGGTCCGCACCCTGAACTCCCTCACCCGATGTGCCCAGGCAAGGGAAGCCAAGGGGTGAACATGGCAGACATTAATGGTAACTGACGTAAACTACATACCTTTGGGATTTGTACTACAAAGGGAAAATGCAGGTCACAGGAATGCAGTGGGGCCAGGGGCCTCCCTATCCCAGCACGAAAGCCACCTGTGCACACCCACGTGTCAGTAGACGTGCAAAGCTGAAGTCCCACCTAGCTTTCCAGGAGAAATCCAACTGCACTAAGCTGCCCGTGGTTTTGCAATGGGGACCCATCTCATGCTTTGATAGGAACCCTGCTGCGCAGCCAGCAGGTGGCTGATGTTAAAACTGGTGCTTTTTAAAAAATTTTCTCTTTCTCTCTCCTCTCTTTCTCCCCCCCCCCCAACTATGGAGGAGGAAAGATTAATATCTTTATCACGTCCTTCAGTTCACTGGCTGCAGGAAGGACGGGCCAGTGAGTCTGAGGGATGCTGCCTCGAGGACACCACTTGGACGTGAATTGTGTCTTCTGATAAACACACCTGGAGCTTAGTCCCTGGATTTTGCCTTTTAAAAGCTTGTTTTTTCTCCATGTAACTGGGAATCAATAATTTCTGAACAGTAGTTCACTATATTCCTCATTTACTAGCAAATCCATCAAACTTTCTTTCTTTTTTTTTTTTCTTCTTTGTGGTACTGGGGATTGAACTCAGGGCCACTTTACCTCCAAGCTACACTCCAGCCCCTGAGCTAGCCCCCGGGTCCTTTTTATTTTTATTTCCTTCCAGGTCCTGGGATTACAGGTGTGCACCACCATGCCTGGCTACCATCCTGTATCTTTTGTTCACATCTGAGGTGACAGCACCACACAGGGCAATGCACGCTGTCTAAAAGCAATCTGTTTAATTCTGTCACCGAATGCCGGTTCTTTCTTTGCAGATTCCCAGAGCAATACAATATGTCCATTTCCAGACTAGTATGGATGTCTTGACTTGCCTGGGAATGGAAATATGATCCCAGCATATGCCTTATTTTTATTAAAGACAATTTTAGGAAAAATGTCTTTTATTTAGATGAAAACTAATGTAAGTACGGCATATAGGATTTTTTTTATGTGTGTGTGTGTGTGTGTGTGTGTGTGTGTGTGTGTGTGTCACTGGGGATTGAACCCAGTGGCATTCTACCTCCAAGCTACACCCCCAGCCCTATTTTATTTTTATTTGGAAATAGGGTCTTGCTAGGTTGATGAGAATCTCACTACTTGCTGAGACTGTCTTTGAACCTGCGATCCTCCTATCTCAGCCTCTCACGTACTGAGATTACAAGCATTTGCCACTACACCCAGCAGCACTTAGGATTTTTAAGGCTGTGAAACTATTCTGCATGATACTACAGGGCCCAGGGTCCTGGAAGAACCAGACACTGCCTGAGGTGGCTGCAGGAGAGACAGAGGGTGGGAAGAAGAACCCAGCAAACCAAAGCACGAGGTTGCAGTGACCAGGAGACGCCGAAGGCCCTTCTCTTCCATATGAAGTCATGTCTTCCAGTTAGTTATGCAAAGCTTTCTTTTTCTTTTCTTTTTTTTTTTTTTTAGTACTGGTGCTTGAACCCAGGGGCATTTTACCTCCAAGCTATACCCTACAGCCCTATTTACTTATTTATTTATTTACTTATTTATTTATTTATATGTTTAAACAGGGTCTCACTAAGTTGCTGAGGGTCTTGCTAAATTGCTGAGGCTGGCCTAAAACCTGCAATCCTCCTGTCTCAGCCTCCCAGGTACCAGGATTACAGGCATACAGCCCCATGCCCAGTCAAAGCATTTTCTTTTAAATAGCTCCACAGGTTGCCGGGCGTGGTGGCGCACGCTTGTAATCCCAGCATTCGGGAGGCTGAGACCGGAGGATCCGGGTTCGCGGCCAGCCTCAGCTACCTAGTGAGGCCCTCCGCAACTTAGTGAGATCCTGTTTCAAAATAAAGAATAAAAAATAGGGCTGGGGGTATAGCTTGGAGGTAGAATGCCTATGAGTTCAATCCCCGGTACCGCAAATAAAATAAAAAAAAAAAAAATTAAATAAATAAATAAATAGCTCCACAGGTGATGTTAAGGTATAGCCAGGTTTGAAAAACACTGCTTTAAAGGAAAAATCAGTGTCATCCTTTGAAGGTTATGGTTTACACCTCAGCCCACCCCACCCTCCAGTCGGGCCTTTCTTCCAGGTTCGCTGTTGCTCTCCATGGCATCCACATCCCTGTGGGTGATCTCTGCTTTCTCTGCCAGGCCCCACGTAGAGCCAGGGGACTAAGTTCTCTGTTTCCATCTCGGCCACATTGTTCAGACTCCTGGTTGCTTCTAATTCCTACCTCCTAATCCCTTGGCACGGCCCCGGGCCATGCCTGCCCTCTGCAGCCTCCTTTCCCTTGGAATCCGTCTTCTCCTGTCCTGACCAGAGCATTCTTCCCGCTTTGGTCACGTCTTCCCACGTTCCCAGCCGCAGGAGCCCGTCAGGCATCTAAGTCCAGGGCAGGCTTGTGGCAGGAGCTGCCAGCTGCCCCTCCGGAGGGGTGAGGCTCATCTCTCTCTGCCAGCTGACTGTCTCGAGCCTGCTGGGCACGGCCTCTGCAGTCCTCGCCTCCAGCTTCCCAGTGTGTGAGGAATCATGTCTTCATCTGGTCGCTTTTTTTCTTTCCTCCTCCTCCTCCTCCTCCTCCTCCTCCTCCTCCTGGTACTGGGGATTGAACTCAGAGGCACTCTACCTTCAAACTATACCCCCAGCCCTATTTATGTTTTTATTTTGAAACGGGATCTTGCTAAGTTGATGAGGGCCTCCCTAAGTTATTCAGACTGGCCTCAAACCTGTGTTCCTCCTATCTCAGTCTCCCAAGTACTCTAGTACTTGAATTACTGCTGTGCAACACCATGCTTGGCTATTTCTTTACTTTGAAATAGGGCCTCGCTAAATTGCTGAGGCTAGCCTCAAACTTTCGATCCTCCTGTCTCTTACCTGGTCACTTTTTCTTTTCTTTTTTTGCTACTAGGGATTGAACTCAGAGGCATTCTATACCTGAGCTACAACCCAGCCCTAATAATTTGTTATTTATTCATTTATTTATTTAACTTATGTGTGGTCCTGGGGATGGAACCCAGGGGCAGTCTACCTCTGAGCTACCCACCCCCCACCCAGATTTATTTATTTACTTACTTACTTATTTATTTATTTATTTTTATTTTGGAACAAGATCTCACTAAATTGAGGAGAGCCTCACTAAGTTGCTGAGGCTGGCCTTGAACCTTTGATCTTCCTGTCTCAGCCTCCCAAGTACTGGGATTACAAGTGTGTGCCACCATGCCTGTTTTGGCTCTATTTATTTTTTATTTTTTAAACAGCGTTTTCTAAGTTGCTGAGGGCCTCCCTAAGTTTCTGAGTCTGGCCTTGAACCTGTGATCTTCCTGTCTCAGCCTCCCAAGTACTGGGATTATTGGTGTGCACCACCATGCCCAGCTTTTTCTTTGTTTTGTGTTTCTGCCTTGGTTTCATAGCTTAGCATACTGCCTCCCTCACCGAGGCTATGCAAGCATTAGAGGAGCTAATGCTCACAAAATCTTTAGAGGACTGTCCAGCAGAGATTTTAAATGCTGACAGTTTTTACCCTTGCATTACTAGTTTGTTCTCAACTGGGTGTGGTGGTGTATGTCTGTATTCTCAGTACTTTGGAGGCTGAGATAGGAGGATAGCAGCTTTGAGGACAGCCTCAGCAACTTACTAAGACCCTGTTTCAAAATAAAAAAGTAAAAAGGGACTTGGGGTGTACCTCAGAGGTAGAATGCCTCTGGGTTCAAATTCCAGTACCAAACAAAAAAGCATTACTAGTGAGTTCTTATAACAGGCTACATAGCCCTCTGGAAGGCAGACACATTTATTTTTATTTTGTTGACAGTGTAGGGAGCATTTTTAGTATTAACTCTTTTTGAAATTTTTAATGAAATCATTTTTGGAATGTGTAATTCATAGACCGAGCGTATAGTTCCTAAGTTTAAAAAAGTAAATGGTAAAAGCCAAAAGGATACCCCACTACTTGGGAGGCTGAAACAGGAAAATCACAGGTTTAAGGCCATCCTGGGTAATTTAGTGAGACCTTGTCTTAAAATAAACAAATAAAAAGGGCTGGGGGTGTAGCTCAGTGGTAGAGTGTCCCTAGATTCAATCCGCAGTACCACACACACAAAGTAAAAAAACCAAACCAAACAAACAAATAAAACTCCTTTCCTTCTATGTCCCCCTAGCCAGCTAGTTCTGCTCCCAGATTAAGAAAACTCAAGAAATCAGTAGATGTTTGTTTCTACTTGACTTGGGCTTTGCTGGACCACAGCTTTCTAGGAGTCCCTCCAGCTCCTCCCTCCCTGAAAGCTCCCCACCGCTGGCTTTGCTCAGAACACCTTCCCTCAGCTTTATCACTCCATCGTCTCAGGTTAGAGCAGCTCTCCCTCATCCAGGAGGTACCTCCCAAGCCCCCGTGGATGCCTACAGCCAGGGACCGTACCAAACTGCAGGGCTGCTGTGCTTCTCATACAAACATACCTGTGATGAAGCGGAAAGTTAGAGATAGTATGAGATTAACATAACAGAATGACAACTATATACTGTAATAAAAATTACGTGAATGTGGTCTCTTTCTCTCTTGAAAGTCCACACCTGTAATCCCACCAGTGCACACCTGTAATCCCAGTACGTTGTGTGAGGTCGAGACTGGAGGATCACAGGTTTGAGTACAGCTTCAGCAATGTAGCGAGACCCTGTTTCAAAACAAAAAGTAAAATTGGGCTGGGAGTGTAGCTCAGAGTTAGAATGCCCCTGAGTTCTAGTTTCTAGTAACAC
>PVLC010044814.1:0-12035 GCA_004027655.1 Graphiurus murinus | reverse complement strand
GAGCCAGTGGGGAAAATGGTTAAAGTATATCAGCTGTAAATTGGTACAAAGCACTAAAAGGGACATTAGCCTCTAATCAGATTCTAACAGTTCATTAAACCTGCCTTTCCAGGATAGCTCTTTTGTCTTTCCTCCTTCTCTGCTTGGGCCCCCCTTATATGGCTTCTTCTTTCCTTTTCATCTGGGTAAGACCTCCTCCAGGGTAGGAAGTGCTATCAACTCATTCTTCATTGTCCACCAACCAAGCAGTCTGTGAATGCTTTGTGAAGGCCAATTCTTAGAGCTGCTGTGAGAGGCTGGACGGAGGGCTGAGAGCTGGCCAGTTGCAGGACGGCTCTCCTGAGACGGGCTGGGGGCATGCCAAATGGGCTGCTTCCAACCACAGAAGCAAGTGACCCATTAGGGTTTGAGATCCATGCCCGCTCTACGTGTAAACAACAGCCTGGATTGGAAGGGTTTAAAGTTTGGAACAAATTTACTGAGCTCACCAGCAGTATCACACTTCCTTCTGCTCTCAGCTCTCAAAATTTAGAATCCTCCTAAAATATGGGCAAGTCAAAAGCAAAACTTTTTTGAAAAGCGATTTTACAATTTTGAAAACATTGTGAATTTCCAAGGAAAGAATGTGACAGTAATTTCTGATAATCTAGGTGGCATAGATTTTTTTTTTTTTTTTTTTGGCATAGACTTTAAATGCTCATTAGTTAAATTTATCCTTATTTTTCTTCTTGTTGATTTCTCAGAACAAATGTTTGGGATAAGAGGTACTATTAATTTTCTTTCTTATATTTTCTTAAAAAGAAGAGTCAAGTAATATGAGAAATTATTAGAGCTTTACTATGCTGCACTCTGTTGGTATTGTTTGGTAATAAAAAAACA
Organism: Graphiurus murinus; assembly: GCA_004027655.1. Taxonomy (NCBI): domain Eukaryota; kingdom Metazoa; phylum Chordata; class Mammalia; order Rodentia; family Gliridae; genus Graphiurus; species Graphiurus murinus. The sequence continues at coordinate 11,156 of PVLC010044814.1, read as the reverse complement.
ATCTATGATTTGTTGAAGCTGGAACTTTTATTGAACTATTTCGTGGAAAAGCAACTGTGTATAAAAGGCAAAAATATCAAGGTTTAGGAAGTATAATAACCTGTCACCCTCCAGGCACAATATTTAGGAGTTGGTCCTTATTACACTTAATAAGTCCACTTTAATGTCATGCAGTTACTCTGTAATTGAGGCAGAAATAGCTATTTTGCAAACACAGATTTAGTCATATTTTTGCTGCTGCTGTTTAGTCAGTGTCACTGGGGCGAAGCTGACATTCTAAGTATTTTTTTTTTTTTGCAGTACTGGGGATTGAACTCAGGGGCATTCTACCTCCGAGCTACATCCACAGCCCTATTTTTTATTCTTTATTTTGAAACAGGGTTTCACTAAGTTGTGGAATCCCTCACTAGGTAGCAGAGGCTGACCGTGAACCCAGATCCTCTGGTCTCAGCCTCCCAAATGCTGGGATTACAAGTGTGCGCCACCATGCCGGGCTTCTAAGCATGTTTTGAAGCAAGCATGGTACTGGCCCCAGGCGAGCACTACTGTGCTCCAACTCTCAGAGGTTACTGACTTCAGAAAATTCCAGAAAGAATGGAAAATTAGTAGAAAATAATCTTGACTTAATCGTCTTATAAATGTTGTTTGAAATTTTACCAAGCCATAATATTCATAAGGCTTCCTTTCAAGAGGTGGTAAATTGAGCCAAATAGGCACCAGAATAGAAAACAAAAATATTTTTTTTTCCTTAGTTATGACTAAGAATTCACTTCTACCTCCAGACTTACATTTAATGTTTTTAAAGTAGATGGTTAGGGGGACTGATATGTAGAAATTTTCGTTTGATCAGAATTGCCATGATAAAAAAATTAAATGAACATAGAATTATATTATCTTGCTTTTAAATTACTTAGACTTTGAGAGAATATTATTTTTCAATCTGATTTTTCTCCTGTCTGGCTGCTTGACCGCAGGACAACTTCTAGAACTAAGGATGAGAGCAACTTGCCTTATATATTTCTTCCACTCTGGAGAAAGTGTGATAAATGGTCCCAGCCCCATAAAAATTAACGTCAGGTTTCCACTCTCCAGTTTATTACAGTCTGACCTCCAGCTCAGAGGTCAGAGAATCAGACTGATTAATTCAACGTCTTGGTCATTATTTCAAATGAAAGTTCATATGGGGGGATAATTGGTTATGCTGATATGCTCATTTAATTATCTTCATTGTTAAAGAATTAGGTTAGCAGTACTAAAGGTACTACAATGAAAGAAAACTACCAGATGTTCTCTTTTGATGCTTTATAGCTAAATAGTCCTCTCTCTCTCTCTCTGTTATTCTCAGAATATCAACACCTTTGAGAACAGAATGTTAATGCTTGATGGGATGCCGGCAGTCAGAGTCAAAACAGAGCTTTTGGAATCTGAACAAGAGGTAAGCAGCAGTGTGCAGCAGTACACAGCTCCTTCTGTTTATGATGGCACCATTCATTTCCAGAGCATCCTGAGGTCTGCAGAACACTTCTGGTTTTTCTCTCACTTAAGCATTTGTGGTTGATTCTCACCCAGTTCCAGCCTCAAATACTCCTTCCTTTGGAAGAGATAGCATCCTGAAATGAGGAAGGCACAGTGACCTCATAAGAGCCATGTGGCTATCTTTAAATTGAAGAATGTTTTGAATACTAATAAAAATCCAAAGCAAAGAGGAAGTATCTAGAAATAAAATGGGGATATAACCTCAATATCAAAATAGCTTGGTTCATTCTGTGTTAAGTGACACCTTATAGATATGGGAATGCTACTGTTTGTCAGGTGGATTTTTCTTTTGAATTTGTTTCTCCCCACTGTTTTGTTGTTTAAACTCCATGAGAACTAGGGAATGGTTGATAAAATTGAAGTAGCTAAAAGCAAAAGAAAGATTAATAATACCTAGACGCATTGATGAATTAATGGATGGATATTAAAAATAAAAGGACCAAGAGCATGAATTTTTTTTTGACGGACATATAGAACGTCATAATTATTAACATTTCTAGCTTCAACAATGATAAGCATATGAGCAGTATATTTCCTTGCAACATCAGCTACCTACTTTCTATTTGTTTATTTAAAGGAGAAAATACTGTTGTTGTGTCCCAGTGCACTCTGGCTACCTATCTTATTAAACAACCACCACTGAGGCAGCACAAATGAGTGACAAAAAGACAAATACAAGTAAATATATAACCTGTACCTTACTGATATATCTTTTACTCATAAATATCAAATTAAAAAGTAGCAATGGTTTGTACTTGACTATTCAAAAGAAATTATAAATGTAAATAAAATCTTACCATTATAGGATAAAATCAGGGTGAAGGAGTTCATCTGGGGTCCCACCCAAGGGTGAGGGTACTGATGTATGGGAAGGATTTCACTTTGGCAGCTGAGGTTACAGATGCAGTCAGAGCATCTCCTTAGTGACTTCCCTATTCTGCAGCTTTGGGTAGCCGGGTGAATGGCAGCTCCATGTAATTTCTTCTTTCATGTAAGCCGGTGATTGAAAGAGATCCCTGTTGTGGCAGAGTTGATGTCATTTCACTGTTATGTTCAGTGTTGATTTTCGTGACACTAGAGTGAACTTGGTAGAGTGCTAGCCATCTATGCATGGTGTAATGACCAACTCATGATGATCTAGCCTAAGGCGGAGGCAGTAGAGCATCATGAAAGACAGAACTGTGTGGCAGCTACTCATGTTATTGCTCATAGACAGCCTTTCAGGAAAGGTCCGGTGTTCAGCTGGGTTATTGAGTTGGATTTACCAGATTAGGTTGTATATTTTCTCCAGACCATCTAGAGAACTTTAACCTTGGTCAATTCACCTAACCCCTGGAAGGTCTTGTTTTATTTCTTTTCAGTTCATGATATTTTCTTCAATTTGAATAGCAATAAATCAATTCAAACCATACATGATAGAGAAAGGCAGAAACTGCAGAAAACCTACAGTCAGAAACTCTGCCTTGACTAATGGTCAAAGCAAGGTTAGTGCACTGTTGTCTAGAATCTCGTAATCTTTAGCAATATTCAGAGAGTTTGTCCCATTCACTATCGTTTTTTTCAGTTTCAAGGTAAGATTTACACAAAAGATTTAGGTATTAAAAAGCTATTATTTTCAGAGGTTTTACAATGCAAATAATAACCCAACAACACATTATTTATAGAAAGCATTTTTTTTTTGTCCTTAAATAGGGACAGGAAAAATTGTGTGTTCCTAAGTATTACTTAATGCCACTTCATTAAAATCAATTTTCTTCCTAGTGAATGGAGCTGATGTTGGTATTTTAACCCTAATTTGGACTGTCCATATTGGAGGGAAATAGAAACTTTATGGAATTTTTTCTTAGTTTTATATGTACTTCTTAAATAAATGCCAGATAAAATTTCATTCTCTTTTGTGGAATAGTTTTAGGATAAACAGACTGCAGTGTTTAATGAAATGTATTATGACTTACATCTTTATAAAATACAATAAGTTGTATTTAACAGTTTGTAATATGTTAAATCAATTCCTTAAAATAAGAAATAAAATCTAAAATTTTAGTGATTTTCAGTTTTGGCCACTTTAATGGATTTTTTTTATTGGACGTGGTGGGATAGTTGGCATATAATATATAATTTATGTATATAAATGTCAGGCCTATTTTTACCTAAGGAGTAAATGCTATAATTTTGAAGATTTTCTCTTTCTTCATTTACAATAAAAAACTGGCCAAAGTTTGAATCCTTGTAAGAAAACGTAAACATGTTAGTGAAATTTAAATAATCATATGTGCAATTATGGGCTTATGTAAAGAGCAGGCATGCTAGGCACAGTGAGAAAGAAGTTATGGAAACCTGCCTGTATCACAGCAAGGAATGAGATCTTGAAGTTGGCCCATTGGTTAAGTCTACAACAACTCTAAAAAACTAGATTTGTGATTTTTCTCGTTAAGACGGACATTAACCTTAAGTCTTTTGGGAAAGAAAATTGATACTTCTTTCAGGCAGCATTTTATAGATAGGCGACTTAACATGAACCTTCTGCCTTCATGCACCATGAAGGTGTATGTTTGTTTTTCCTTGCTGCCTCTAAGTAGCCCTTCAGGTCTTCTGCTCTTAGCTAGTCTCTGCAAGTTTCCTACCTCTCCAAGGAATTTTGGACCTGATGAGCACATTTCAGAGCTTAAGGGAAGACTAAGGACTCTGCCATGTTAAGGCTCTGAAAAGTTCTGGCTGCCTTGCCCCATTCTCTTGACAAGTGTCATGGTGTGTGTGTGTGGTTTCATCTCTTTTTCAGTTTGTAAGCTCTTAGAGGGCAAAGACAATTTGTCACAGTTCTTCCTTGTATCTCTTGTAGTTCCTGATACATAGAGATTGCTCATCAAATATATTATTTATACAGCTTATCTACACATTATAATTAGCATGGTGAAAAATAAAATCCATCAATAATTGGCTGAAAACCTACTCTGTCTCCTGGGGTTATTGCGTACATATAAATCCAAATTGTACAGGGTGTGGTGGCACATGCCTTTAATTTCAGTACTTGTGAAGCTGAAACAGGAGGATTGCAGGTTTGAGGACAGTGTGCAGTAACATAGCAAGACCCTGCTTCAAAATAAAATAGGACTGGGTGTGTAGCTTAAGACTCGGAATGCCCCTGAATTCAATGATGGGTGGCACAGGTCCTCCTCCTGTGGCTCTGTGAACTGAGTAGGTATGGTGGCAGATGAGCACCATCTCTCAGGGCCTTCTGTTCAATTCTCTGAGTCACGTTGTCAGTTATGTGATATCCAAGTAGATTATCATTACTGCCTCCTGAAATATGACTTCAGTTTCTGCAGGCTCGTGGGTAACGCCGCGCATGCTGCTAAGTGGTCTGTAGGAAGGGCGTGCGCTCTTGTGATCTGCTTTGGAGACACAGCAAGGAATGTTGGAGTGACTTTGCCTGTGACTTTTGGTTCTTGAGCCCTGCTGTTACAGGAGCTTCCTAAATGCTGCCAGCCTTTTAATGTTCTAACAGGTGATTAAGCAGAGGACTGCAGCAGGAAGAAGAGAGCTTTGGAAGACTGTACCCAGAGATAAGGCAGTCTGCAGAGAAAGGGCACAGCCTCAAAGACATAGAGCCCAGTTATATTCCCTGCCTGCAGTTGAATGACTTTGGGAAGTTCCTTCATATCGCCAGGCCTCCCTATCCTCCTCTGTACAGTGGGGGTATTGGAGACACTTTCCTAAAGTTCCGTCCAGTACTCTGTGATTCAGGGGAAGGGCAAGGAGTGAGAGCAAGCATTTCTAATTAGGATTTAACAGTCACAATGCAATGAAGCTACTTCCGTGTGGAAGTAAAACTGCAAGGACTTTTAAGTGAGGCCGACTTGAGTTCACATGCTTGTTCTGCCAGGTGTGGTTGTGTGGATTGGGCTCAGTCTCTGTCAACCCAATTCCCCTCAGCTGGGAAGTGTGGCTGACCACCCAGCCTCATAGGAGGCCACCTCACGTGGAGGGTGGTGAAGACATATTTTCCTTTAAAAGAAAAGCAGGAGAAAAAAGTCTTACTGTTTCCATTTCTGTTGCTGCCATTTTCTTGAGAGAGTTAGTAGAAATTTCAACATCTGTGTTACCCCTGTAAGTCTGCAAGTCTATTTACAGTAAATGTCAAAGTGTAGTCCTTATTTTTTTTTCACTTGAGCTTTTATTTATGTGTATCTGTAGAAATGTTTCACATTCTAATTAGATTTTATCATGTGCAAAACAGTACAGTGAAATGAGAAACTAACTCTATTAAGAATGATATAATTTTGTTTTAATAATAGTGTTTGGCCACATTAAGAAGAAAAAGAAGTTGTAGGTTCATATACTTTTAAGATACTGAAGTATTTTTAGATGAAATTATAAAAATGTTTGGGCTTTGCTGCAAAATAAAATGGGAGGTGAGAATGCATAGGAACAGAAGTAAAATAAAAATGGTAATGATTCCAGGAGTCTATCCTTATTGAAGCTGGGTAATGAGTATAGGGGGCTTGTTTACGCTGCCTATTTTTATATGTTTGTAATTAATTAATTTGGGAGGGGTACTAGGGATTGAACTCAGAAGCATTCTACCTCTGAGCTATACTCCCAGCCCTATTTTTTAATTTTTATTTTGAAACCATGTCTTACTAGGTTGATGAGCATCTCACTACTTACTGAGGCTGTCCTCAAACCTGCAATCCTCCTGTCTTAGCCTCTCAAGTACTGGGATTACAAGCATACGTCAGCACTCCCAGCTTAATTAACTATTTTGCAGTACTGGAGTTTGAACCTAGGGGCAATGGGCAATGTACCACTGAGCTACACTCCCAATCCTTTTTTTTTTTTTTTTTTTAATTTAGAGACAGCATCTCACTAAGTTGCTCAGGCTGTCCTGGAACTTGCTATCTGCCTATCTCAGCCTCCCAAGTACTGGGATTACAGGTGTGCCCTAGATACCCAGCTAAAGACTGCCCCCACCCCCGCCCGCAGTACTAACATTGAACTCAGGATCTTGGGCATGGTAGGCATGACCTCAGTCACTGAACCACCTCACCAGCCCTTGAAATTCTTTAAAGCAAAATGTATGGGAAAGACAGGAAAAACCCTGTAAATAAAAATATGGAAAAAAGTTACATAGGTGCAATGGCTTGAGGCGGAGACAGGAAAGACACATTACTCAATCTTCCTAGCTGTCTTGTTTCCTCTAAGGCCTGAGCTAGAGAGAAAGAACTGTTCTGAGTAGAGTCTCAGCACCTGCCACACAGAGCTTGAAGCCCTGGGTTACCTGGCCCATTGATGCGTGGACTGACAGAAGAGTGGCAATTGTGTGTGTGTGTGTGTGTGTTGGGAGAGAGAGAGAGAGAGAGAGAGAGAGAGAGAGAGAGAGAGAGAGAGAGAGAGAGAGGAAGGGAGTATGTTTTGATGACTTCTAGTGCTTCAAGCAGCCAGTAACTGGGGTGGGAGTAGGGGCCCTTTGCGACCGCCATGTAGCTTGGAGCAGACCTGCTGCCAGCAGGTCCAGGTTCACAGCTATATTCTGTGTCTTACTTGTCTTACTCGTAGAACCTATCAGCCTTGCTCAGCACAGAGACCCCTGTGAGCACCCTCCTTTTAGAAATGGGACAATAGAGGGCAAAGTAGACTTGGTCTTTCCCTTGAGGCAGCTTGCAGTGACTTTTACAACCCATTCTGCAAGACATTCATAATAGGGCATTGAGGATATTTCTGTATCACAAAGGGCCCCCCAGCACCATGAAGCAGCTATAATGGAACTTCCTGGAGAGCAGAACTTGTGCTCCGTGTTTCTCATTATTCCTCCTCATCTCGGCCCAGGAGCTTGTGAATAGGCAGGACTCAGTACAGAATGATTCATTCAGATACTGTTGACTGTAAGTGAGAGCCTGTTTGGTACACTGTAGAATGGAGAGGATTTGAAGACTGGTGGCCTTTTGAAAAAGACCCTAATTCTTAGGCTTAATAAAGCCAGGTGCAAGGATGGTAGCCAACCCTAGAGGTGTGCTGTGCAGTGCTTATCTAAGACAGGCAACCACATTAAAAACTCAGGGGCATAAGGGGTGGGGAAAAAACAAAAACCTTTTTTCCTCAGTAAACCTCTATGTTTAATTTTATAGTAAAGACGTAATGTACATCTCTGTGTAAAGGCTTAGTAAGACAGTGTTACTTTAATGACTTTATCAGAGGTGAAGAAAAGACATTAAGAATGCCACTTGCAATACCCTTTAACAGAGACTCATTATTTCTCCTCCTACTGTGGAACAGGGGCCAGCATTGCTAGTAAATTGGTAGAATTATCTTAGAAATATGAATTTGCGTATCATTTAATATTCTCTGATGACCTACTGCTTGAAATCTTTTGATCTCTAGTGAAATAGCTCCATGTCACTACCTGGCTTCAAAGAAAAACATGCAGAAGCTGACATTTTACAATGTGAGAAGACTTTTTTTTTTTAAAAAAGCAGAAAATAAAATTTGTACTTGCAAAACTCACGTTTTAGGGAAGAGTTATCCTCCACTAAAAATGCAGAGTTGGACTGATTTTAATAATGTCAGAATGGCCAATAAATGTATTAATAGAAAGAATTGAAAATCAATGAGCTGTGATAGTAATTACAGATAGTACCCAAGGGAAATATAGCAGGCAGACAAATCCTTTCCCTCAGGGCTTGCCCTGGGCAAAGCTATGAAGTTGCTAATTCTGCTCGTCTTCCTTTCCTTCAGCCATACTTCTCCTTCAACTTTATTCTTGTCACCCACAATCCTGATGCCCTGACCCTCTGATTGTGCTCTGTTGATTCAGATGACCAGTTGAAACTGCAGTCTTATTGAGTAGAGTCTAAAATGCTATCCTTGCCAAGACCTATTTGCATTTTTATAGGGTCAGTGCCTTGTGAACAGGAATACTTCTTAAAGAAATTTCATGCTCTGAGTAATTTAGTGATTTCGAGTTGAGGCAAATTAACCTTTCCTGAATGTTTCAGCTTATGCAAGATCATGGTCTACTTTGTCTACTTGTCTTTTGGTAGAAGAAACAAATATCTGTACCATGAGGTATGCATTTTTCACTAACTCGATGTGTTTTCCTGTGCTACCATTTGCACACTGATTAAGTTTAGAAAGTACCTCAAAAAAAAAATATCCCATTTAACCCTCAGAGGACTTTGACTTCTGACCACAAAGGATTAACTGACTGGCAGTTGACCTCCCACCATAAACAACTGGAAAACAAAGCAGAGTATCTGAAATGTTTTCCATATGTTAGATGATAGTCATCCTTGGAAGAAAAACAAAAACAGAGGGAGAACTGCTTCTGTCTCAGCCTCCTGCCTGGAAGTGGTTTCTGAGCCATAAAGAAGTGTGAAAGTGCTCAGCAGAGCCTGGGGTCTTGCTGAATTAGGCAGGGATTAGAATTTGGAATCCGGGCAACTAACTCTTGAAGGGAGTAGTATACAAGAGGGAGAGAGTTGTACAGAGTGAACTCCGGAACTCTCTAGAGAGGTCCCCTTAAAGGTTTGTACAAGCACTTAACTTCCTGAGCAATGCCAGGAGAGACCCATGGGAAGGCAGTATGCACAACAGTTATTGGAACACATGTACAGTTCACACAAACCAGAATGGTGAGACCTCTCTAGACCTGGGGCATTGGGGAGAGATCTGAGGAAGGGACATGGCTTAGTAATAGGTTTAGGTACAGCTAGTCCTAGAATAATCTGATTGGAAGCTGTCATGACAGTCCTAGAAGCAACCATTGAAAGGATCAGACTGACCTGCAAGTTAATCAACTGTATGCCAGAACAGAAATCGAATCCAAAGGAATTTAGATTCTAGTGCAAATAATGTACAAAGCACATCTGGCATCTTGACAAAATTACCAGATATACAAAGAATAAACATCTGCTTTATGTCTTATATTCAAAGATATGAAGGAAAACCTGAAAATTTTAAGAAGATAAGTAAAAAATTAAGTGTTAGATATGAAAAGTGTATTTGAAATTTAAGAAATGAAATGGCATTAATACACACTCTAGAAGAAAAAGTTCAATGATTTTGAATCTATGGCAGTAGAAACTATTCAAAATAAATCATAAAGAGAAATAATAAAAATAAAGAGCCAGACATGATGGCACATGCTTGTAATCCTACTACTTGGGAGGTTGAGACAGGAGGAGCACAGGTTTGAAGCCAACCTCTCTGTAACTTAAGACCCTGTTTCAAAATAAAAAACAAAATAGTTCTAGGGGTATACCTCAGAAGCAGGATGCCTCTGAGTTCAATCCTCAGTACCACTCAATAAATAAGTACATACATACATACATACATAGCAGAGCCTAAATATAAATTAGTAATTTAAAAAATGCCTCAGTGAGTATTAGATTGTCTACCATGTACAGTTGCTCTCAGGAAAAAAATAATACTTGAAAAAATAATGGCTGAACATTGTTCAAATATGATGACACTAATTCCACAATGCCAGGAATCTTGGAGAAGCCAAAGCAGAGCCATACTGAGTGAACAAAGTAAATGCTAGAAACAGGTGATGAGACTAGACTGAAAAGCAACCACAGGGGAAAGATACGCCTCATAGATGAAGGAATAGAAATCTGACTTCCCATCCGCAACTGTATCGGACAGAAGAAAGTATTGCAGGACCCTCGGTTTCCCCCGTGGTCCCTGGGAAAGTATCTCTGGAGGCCAAAAATCAGGGACTGGTTTCTTTATTTACTAGTAAATAGCCAAGTTGGCAATGAACATGGAACTGAGCATGGAACAAAGGGCTCACAGGATTCTTATACCCTCCCACTTTGGAGAGGGGAGGGGTAAGCATGAGATTTATTACACCTAGCATAAGCAAGATACAGAAAGCAGGAAATGCGACTAAGTTACATACCATCCCCCAGCTCTCTCCAGTGGCCCTGATAGACTCTTATTTATATTGAGAGCTGCGGGGTTGTAACTAGGTTGCCTAGGGAACAGGTCCTTTAACTTTGAAACTTGCCCCCTTGCCTTGTAGGCACCTAGGCGAAGGGGTTGGGGAGTTCTTACCTTTTTCTGTCTTAAGTCTAAGTTCCTAATAATATTTTTGAGGCTCTATCTGAGTTTCCTATCTTAAAAGAAACTTCTTTAGGCAGATGGAAAGAATACTGGGTCGAAATTTGGATCTAGACAAGAAAGTGAGCACCTGAAATGGTGAATATGGAAGATTAAAACAATCTTTTAAAAAGAAAGTTGACTGTTTAAAGCAAATATGATGATGCATTGTGGAGTTTATGATACTGAAAGAAAGATGAGTAACAGCAGGATGGAGAGAGTAGGAATAAAAAGCATATTGCTATAGGGTTCTCTTCCCCTGTGTGGAGACTCACAAAATACTAGATAAACCAACAAGTGAGAATGAACTGGAAACATTGAAAAGAGGGTTCAGCTGTTTGAAAGAGGGAAAGGAAATCAGGGAAAATGAAAACAGGAGAAATCGAAAATGATTAGCAAGATGATAAATTTAAACTAAGTATATTGGTAATTACACAAAATGTAAAAATTATTCCAATTAATAACTGGAACATGTCAAGTTGGAAATAAAATGAGACCCAACTGTATAAGAAACCTTTCAC